>CM038712.1:38301798-38591798 GCA_021613375.1 Megaleporinus macrocephalus
ATGCATGACTACAAGAACTAAAACAAGAACGCCAATTACTCTAAACAGCAATCTTCCCCAATCAAAGTCTTCTAATTTTTGTGGGTTCAATGATCTTTCGAACACAACATAATACAAACAAGGAACGCAAGCAGCTGGTTGTTGTATATAAGCTGATTTGCATTATACTCTCCATGCAGCACTTCAATTAACTAATATTTGACACATTCGACTACTGTACGTGAAATTAATCTGGTGCAAACATTACATGGCCTATGGTGTAGCAAGAGTATGACGCAGCCAACATATTACATGTGCAATTAATTGCTGATAGGATAGCTAGGGAGATGTAGGAGATGAGAAGAGCCAATTGGAGCATCTTAAATCCACCAGCTTCTTGTTATTCACATTCTTGACTGCCTCCAGGGCCAGTACAGTTCAAGGCGGTCCAAGTACAGGACAGGCATATGAGCAAATAATTAGAGTGGATGGTCAACAGCTGCAACTACTTCTCATTGTCCACTGCCCCAAAGCTCCATGTGGCCTAGTCCTCCACTACCACAGACCTGTGACATGCGAGCCTGCATATTTCCATCATTTCTGCGGTTGATCATGGTGGTCTGCTCTGGGCTTTTTTTCCCCCAGATTTTCTTGGCACGTTCCAGTCCGCACTGGAGTTCTGGGGGAGAACCTCAACTCCAGGGAGAAGGCAAACAAAGCCAAGACAGCACAATGAGGTCTCCGAGAGGAAATTCCGCCAGGTTACCTTTGCCATCGTGTGCGGGAAAGACAAAGAAGAACAGAGAGCACTCAGACAGGCTTTGTCTCCACTCCACAAGGCATTGTTTTTCAATGATAGCTCTGCATTCAAACGCAAAGCCTCAACATTTAGGAGGGGGAGAGCGGCATTGTGCAGCTGATGGCACTGTGGTTCAGATACACCTTGGGCATCTCCACTAATTCGACACTGAAGCAGGATAGCAAAAGCACGGCTTTAACTAGAACCAAGCACTCATGCACTTCAGTGAGGGCTGTACAATTAGCGGTGTATTAATCATTATTAGCAATTTTGGGCTCAGCGATATGCTAATCACAAAAGGCCATAATTAATGCATCCATTTAGTAGTACGCCCACTGCATCAAAATCAAGCATTCACAGTTGTAAACAGCATTACCCACAAATTGAGAGCTTTAAAGCTTTAAAGAATTCAGCTGATGTCCAATCTCCACTGTTTCTGCTCAAACACTGTGAAAGACTGTACTCTCTCTCTCTCTCTCTCTCTCTGCAGTCTGACAAACAGCAGGCATGCCAACAGAGTGTGCAGAGATGGTGTATTAAATAGTGCCATGGATCTCCACTAATGAGGGACACAACCGCTTAGAAAGAAAAAAAACAAACTCATGAATATGCAGCCCTAACTTTTTACAAATATTTCAGTACAGGTCACAGAAACAGCACTAGGGCTGCATAACATAGATAACATATCAAACATTGATTATTTTGCTACATGTTGCAAAAGCATAGGGTCTTGGAGCATTTTAAAATGTGGTTAAAGACTAGCCTGTATTAGTTTTTAACAAAATTATTAAGTGTATTTTTGGATCAAAATAAAACATTAAGGGCATTGTGGACATTTGGGATATGATAACTAACAAACAACAGCCTAATCAGTACAAGCTGACCGCTATGAGTAGTGGTGATCTGTGTTTTACTGTGAATGTGAATGGACCAATGTTCAAGCTTGGGTCCGCGGAAGACCGTCAGGGCAGAGAGAAATAGAAGCTGTCGATACGTATCAGGTGTTGGAGCGGCTGAAGGTACAGCAGCCCATAGAGGTTTCTGCTGGTCTGAGAGCCTGAGGCCATTTTCAGCCTCAGCAGCACAGGATGGTGCAAATACTGGGAGAACAGTGCAAGTGAGGTCCCAGGCCACAAGACAATCTTTTCTAATCCTTAGCTGAAAATTCATAATGTCAAAGTCACAATGCATCACAACCACCATGGAAATTTGTGAAAAACTAACCATCCAACTAATCTAACCTTACTAATATCCTTGTACCTGAATGCTACATGCAAAGTGTGTGTGGTAGTGGGCAGGAAATAAAAACTCACTAATATTCTTGATTCTGGCCATGACGTTGGATGAGCAAACTTTCTGACACTGTGTGCAGGGCTGCACCATACCAGAGAAAACAAACTGCAATAAAAAATTAAAAGAATAAAGGATGTTTCACCAGATTACAAAGAAAGAACGAATAATTCTAGGATGACTGAGGTAATATAATAGGGGAGTGAACCTGCATAGAAAGTAAAAATTTAAAAAACTAAATTAAGACTTTTCATGAGCACCAATCATCTTTGAACTTCTTGCTATTTAACTGGCGTCAACACAATGTTATACCAGACAGGCTTCACTTTGTTTTCTGTAGGAAGCATCAAATAAAAGTTGTAGTACTATATGTTTGAAGTAATTTGCTACACTTGACATTGAATGGCCTGTAAGGTGACATTTATCTACATTTTTGTCAATTTTGAGTTTTCTACGTCATTTGAACACACCAATGGTCGTTTACATACTGTGAAACTTTCATTATGAATGAACCAATAGAAGTGCTCCAAAACAGCTTGGAAAAAATTCTGCTTCCATTGACTTACATTAAAGGTAAAGTATGTTTTTGGTCTCTCCTGTAAAGTTGCAATTTCTTGTTTTTCATTAGACAGCGACGATATATATATGAACACATTTTTATGAACACTACTAATGAAACTAATGGTGTGCCCAAGTTGTTTTGTGTCATCACTGCTCATTTAGAAAGTTATAATTCTTATTATTTGTCAGGTTTAGAGTACACATGGTGTAGGCCAAATCCTGCCTTGGAATAGTTTTGCACACCTTTGCGCCCTGTGTTTGTATCTAATACTAAAACAACCAAAGAGAGGCAGAGCAGGGACAGAACCTGACAGTTTAAGTATGAGAAAAGAGGACGGATGCTCATCAGCGCAGTGTCAGGGTGTCCCCCAGGACTGAGGTGGGAAATTACTCTCTTAGCTGATAAGCAATATTCCCCCAAAGAAGCAACTGCACTCTACTTACATGTGGATAGCCACAGAAATAAAGGGTAGCAGTTTATTTCGTTACAAAACGTTTTATTCCACACTGCCAGGATGGGACCTCATATACACCATCATAAAGGACGAATTCAACCACAAATTAACTCCTTAATGTTTTCATTTGTAACTTCAGTTCCAGCCTGGATCCCTCAAGACTAGGCTAACTTAGCTAGGACAATGGCTCACACCTTAGCCTTCCAGTAACAGGGCAAGACCACTGAACTCCCCCAGTTCATACAACTTTAGTCACTTCTCGTTACTCCATGTCATTGAAAAGTACCACTCGACAAGACGTGTGCATCCCAGACCTCCTCCAAGACAGTTCGGCTCCCAGCTAGCTAGCCCGCAAAGAAACCGTGAGGTTCCCGAGGCAGCACGAGCTCGGAGCTAGACCAGCTTAACTTTAAAAAGCTTTAGAGAGGTTTACTTCAGCAGAACATAAACACAGCCTCCTTTCCAACAGTGAACGGGACTCCAGACTCGCTACAGTAACATGCTAACGCGCTCGAGTCGAGCTAAAGTGGAAGGGGGAAAATCTTTGAGGGGTTTCGAAACTAGACTCTTCGTCTTCATCCCGCTCCTCACAGTCACCATCATCATCCTCCTCCAGTCACACAGCGCACACGGCACTTCGGCTTTAGGAAATAAAGAGGAAGGACAGACCGCGCTGCTAGCTCTCAGCTCAACAAAATAAACGAGGCCGACGCGAAGGGAGGAGGGGAAAAGAAACAGAAAACACACAAAACGTGCTCTCTACCTCCGACCCGGTACATGTTGGCTGCCATGACTGCCCCCGGTCCTGGTGGCTCCAGGTAGGGCTTCCACACGCCGCCGTCGCTAACAGTGCCGCCGCCGCTGAGTGTGGTGGAAAATGGTGGATTGATCAATACGAAGCGGACCAGTCAAGGGATCTTAAAGAGACAGTGCACATATTTTTAAAAGATTCTCTCTCGGTTACCGGAGCCCGCGGAACCGCGAGCGGGACGCGTTTAAAGCTTGAGACAAAGCGGGGCGGCCAGGAAGAGTGGCTGGGGTCAGGAGAGACCCGAGGGTGGAGAGGAGGTGGAGTACAAGAGGCAGGGAGGAGGAGAGCGGGAGAGGAGAGCGCGAGCATCACCGGCCAACTCTGTCCCCGCCTCCGTCACAAACAATCGCTGTTGTGTTACTTCAGACCCACTAGAGGCAAAATAACAAAGTAAACAACTGTTGAACATCCTCTGGGTAAAGAATAGGTGAAACTATAGCGAACTGTATTTACATGACTGTGGTTAAATGAGTAGAGATCACTGGAACCGACAATCTGTGAACTGCAAACACTGTTGTCGCCTCCTTCAAATACAAACCCCACATTCAAGATTTTTTTTTTATTTTAAAACCCCTGAAGTGTTAAGTATTAGTTTTAATATTAATATTTACACCCGCAAAATTTACAAGCAGCAACAAAAATGGTGGACTGTGTGGAGATATCTACCACTCCACACTGGGAAGGCAGTGTCGGTACTTTTCATAGCTTTTCCAAGGAACAGATCTGTCAACAAGCTTGATGTTTATCTTTGAATGAGATTAAAGTTGGCTTCCTATTCCATCCTATTAGTGTTGTTACTCACTATGAAACTTTCACCAGCTTGTTTTGCAGATTTTCCGTTCCACATTAAATGGTGAAGCAGTTGCATTGTGGTGGAAAATTAGCAAAACAAGCTACTAAATAGGCATCCATGTCTTTAACAAGGTCCTGAGCAGCTTTAAATTGAAGTTTTTAGTATGCCCTGCATTTCACTCCAGACAGTTTCTCAAACCTTGGACAATATGTTCAAGTTAAATACTGCAGAGACTGAAAAGAGAAGCAGTTCCAGCTTTATTAGTGTTACAAAACAACCTACAAGTAGTGGTCATGCTGTGTGATTTGATCACTGTAGATTACCTTAAACCGTAACTCTTATAGTGAGTAACAACTATAACTATAAATAATGTCAAAAAAGCAAGTAGCTATGATAGGTAACATTAACTACTAGCAAACCTGAAGTATTTAATGTTAACAGAGCTAATTGAGTAGTGTGATGACCAACTTATTTACATGGAGGTTCATTTTATTTAATTTTTTTTATTTGACATGTTGCCTCTATGCAATCATAGCTCATTAAAAACTTATGAGCTCACCAAAAACTTATTAGCTCACCAAAAAAACCCCAGCTAGTTTCATTCTAGGGCCAAATCATAGGGTTATAAACGGGCATGTAAAACCGCATCTGGACTGCATGTTTTTTTTTTTTTACTCCAAACAAAGTCACATACTTTCTTTGTAGACCTGTAGTCCAAGGTTTAATTAAAATGCTAAATAAATACATTTTCTGGCACATTTAACACTCAGTTCTTAACATTAGCATCTCCAAATTAGCACAAAGTCTCACCGTACTTTCAGTTAAGGAAAAGTTGAATCACTGTTTTTCTAAAATCGACTCTGTGGGTGGTATACACTCCGGAGTTTTTTTTTTTTGGGTAAAGAATGAGTCAGCATGTGAATAAACCGGACTTAGGAGACTGAGGCGACAGCAGGAAACACTTAGCAACTCTAAGTACAACTGGCAGAAAACAACTTTAGCACTGAAGATGGTTGCAACAAGAACTGGGGCCTGTATTCAACGTTAGGTGACCAGTCACAGATTTTAGAGAGTTCTGTAAATTCTCCATAAACAATAAATAGTACAACACATATTCATTCCCACAGTTTGTCACAGCTGTTGAAGTACTACTCCACTTTTTCACTTATTTCTTATAATGACATGGCCTACCAGCAAAACTTGTACATTGACAGTAACGAAGTACGCTTACTACTCCTAATAAACAAATATCATATAATGTGAGAAATGCATAAAATGTAAAAAAGCTGGGAATTAACTGTGTTTAAGCAGAAGTGGAAGTCACTTGATAAGGCTAGGCCTTTGGGTGGTATGGATGTGATCTGGGGTGGTGGGGTCCTGCGAGGGTCTTGGTTTTGAGGCTAAGGAGCTAGTTTGGTGGTTATCGGCGTAGGCTGAGTGGAATGCTGTGGTGTGCGTCTGATCTACACCATATGAAACCCCAACAAACACAGCTCTGCCTCCAGCTGTAATCTGCAGTCATGTGATGAACCTCAACCAATGGCGGGTTTTGATCTACCGTCTGTGCAGGCTCAAAACGAAGCCAATTCCATACTGCTGATCTGTGTGTGTGTGTGCGTGTGTGTGCATTTAAGCAGCTATACCCTTCATTTTGACAAAATTCTAGCTGTTTAGTCATGCAGAAGGCACCTCTCTCACTAATGTCCATGACATGACCTCTCTGTTGGGAGTGAAAAAAAATATAGTCTACTTATAGGCTCATTGCTGCAGCACTTAACTAGAATTAGCCCACTCATTTTGAGGAATGGAAGAATTGGTTGTAGATATAAGATAACCCTCATAAGTCATATGGCCATATATATGGGTGGATTTACAGACAGTTATGTCTTTAATCAACAATACTCATTTCACTCAGTTGTGCTTTGGTATGGCTTTGGATCCAGACATCACTATAGATTAAAAATTGACTACTAAAATCACTGTGTTTTATTTACAAAGCTGAGCCCTTTTAAAAGGGCAGCACACAAAAAATAGAAAAGATTAAAATAACAATATGAACATATCTAACAGTAATACAGAAAAATGCCACTGGTTGGTCTATAGCGGTGGTGACCAACCCTGATCTTGGAGATTTACCTATCAACCATTCACTGAGTTGGAGATTTACCTACCAACCATTCACTGAGTTGGAGATTTACCTACCAACCATTCACTGATCTTGGAGATTTACCTACCAACCATTAACTGAGTTGGAGATTTACCTACCAACCATTCACTGAGTTGGAGATTTACCTACCAACCATTCACTGATCTTGGAGATTTACCTACCAACCATTCACTGAGTTGGAGATTTACCTACCAACCATTCACTGAGTTGGAGATTTACCTACCAACCATTCACTGAGTTGGAGATTTACCTACCAACCATTCACTGATCTTGGAGATTTACCTACCAACCATTCACTGAGCTGGAGATTTACCTACCAACCATTCACTGAGTTGGAGATTTACCTACCAACCATTCACTGATCTTGGAGATTTACCTACCAACCATTCACTGAGTTGGAGATTTACCTACCAACCATTCACTGAGTTGGAGATTTACCTACCAACCATTCACTGATCTTGGAGATTTACCTACCAACCATTCACTGAGCTGGAGATTTACCTACCAACCATTCACTGAGTTGGAGATTTACCTACCAACCATTCACTGATCTTGGAGATTTACCTACCAACCATTCACTGAGCTGGAGATTTACCTACCAACCATGATTTAATTAGTTGGATTAATATGCTATACATCTGTAGGCTTTAACTTTCTGGTCTTATTTTTTTTTTTGCCAGATTAATCAGAATGTATGTAGAATTGCTCTCTCTCTCTCTCTCTCTCTCTCTCTCTCTCTCTCTCTCTCTCTCTCTCTCTCCCTCGAACATGTAGAGTATGTTTGCATATTGTGTACTCAGTCTCTCTCCCTTTTGTTCTCTTCATGCTCCAGTAAAGCAGGCCAGTGCTGCAAGAAACACAGAAGAAATCAATTAAAGCTTGATGAAGCTCCTTTAATCCTCTCCTCTTGTTCTTTCTAATTTATAATTACATATAAGCAGGAGGGTCAGAGAAGGTAGATGTCTCTGAGTTGTTTATCCAAACACACAAATGTATGCACCTACACATATACACAAAAGAGAAGTTTGAAGTGAAATATGTTAAAACTTTAAATCATTGCTTTTCATTTAGCCCTACGGCTCAGAATTCAATCACATTATTGCACAATCAGTCCAGAAAAAGAAATTCACCTGGAATAATCTGAATGAAAGATGTACTGCATATAGGGTGAGAAATTATATATTTCAGGAGGTGCCACAATGAACGCACTAACGGACAAACTCAGGATTTAAGATTCTCTTTTAAACCAGTCGAGAGAGTAAAGGTATTCCTCTATGTTTACCCACAGTTTTTTGTATGGCCACCAGTCAAGATCGATGATAATACTCAGCAAAACAGAAACCAGAGACAAACTTACTGTTTACAGATGTAAGCACAGCCATCCGTGATCAGGAATCTAAGACAGCACAATTGCCCTCTCTTTTCCCAAATCACTCTCGCCAGCATCTTTTCTGCTAGCATATGCAACAGAATAGGCAGTCAGTGTTCTCCTGCAAGCGTGTTGAGCTCTGTCTAGTGACATTGAGTTAACGGCAGATTGAAAACGATGTGACTGACTTCACATAATTCAGAAGAAGCATGTTCTGGCCTTCACCCTCCTAGTGATACTGTCATGTGATTAGGGGAGACATAGCAGGTGGAATTGAACATGCCTAAACTGGTCTGTCATTACATTGTTCTGAATATTTGAATGGATCGGATGCATGTTAGATCGGATAGTTTGTACACAACTGTACACAATTCCCTTGAATGTAGTCTCTTATCCAAGACACAGTTAATGTCTATGGCTGCTGCTCTTCATACTTGCACATAAAAGCACATGTAACTTTTTATTTTGTATTTTTGTAACTATATAAAAAATACTTTTATTTACTTCAACTTATATTATTATACTCTGATATTTTGTATATATTTTTATTATTTCTTTTTTTGTTATCTTATCTATTGGTGAATAGAGGAACAGAAAAGTAAGAATTTCATTGTACAGTGTAACTGTCTGTTCTGCTGTGCATATGAAAATAAAACTCTTGAATCTTGAATCTAAACCATGTGTGAATGTTATTTTGTCATTTAAAATAGACACTGCATTACATATTGTTACCTACAAAATAAAAAACTGTGCAGATAAATGTGCTCAAGTGTGCTTGTCTTGACTGTTTATTTGTTTTTGCCAAAGCATCACTGTAAAGTCTTATAGAGTGATTTGTCTTATGTGTATTTTTCTATTTTGTTTTATTGTTGTGACAAATTACCAAACCAAGTTTAACTACCTCAGAAGCTACAGCTTGTTTTTATACAGATATATTCAATTTCCTATGTCTTATGTTTTCCTTTGTGTTTAAAGATTTTTTTATTCTATATGTTTAATACAAATGTGAACTCTCAGTGGACAATAAAAAGCAAATGCTGCAAGCTTTACACTTTTTATATATTAAACAGATTATCATATTTATGAAAAACGGTGGCATGAAATGACACATATATACTGTGTTACATACTGTGCGTATTTGCATAAAATCACTGGGCATGTTTTTATGGAAAAACAAAGAACATAAATAATTCATATACACCAATCTGAAAACCACAGTAACAAAAAAAGGTACAGAGAAGTTGTTAATTTTTTTTTTAATTAGCAACTGTTTTTGACCTATATATAATCACAAACATCATAAGTAGACTTGGGGGAAATAAAAATGGAATAAAAATATGGTAAATGTAGGATTCAGTTGGTTTTTAAGTGCCATCAGGTGGCAGCATTGACATTAAACCCGGTGCCACAAACCAGAGACTAAACCAGACTGCCCAGAACTGATATAACACACAGAAATATTTAAATAATTAAATAATAATATAGAAAAATAATATCTCCAGGCATGAGACCATGATCAGACGCTAGCCTGTGTGACTCTCCCTATACTCAGATTCACATTACTGAACCACTAGCTATTAACCACTGGCTATTTTAGCTGTTCCGTGTAAAGATGCATGAAGTGTCCATCACCAGCAGAGGGTGCGGTTAACCCATTTATAGTCTCTGACCTGGGTTTTGTCCTCACGTGCTCTCTACAGCACAAAGCTGGCTCACACAGCCATCAGCCGCCTCCGACTGCAGACGGGGGAAATGACACTGAAGTAATTGGTTCATCATGTCTCTCTCGTCACCCAGGTCAAGAGATTAGATTGGGTTCTAACAAAGACTTTTCCACTGTGACAAACATCAACACTGACATCATTACATCCATTCTGTTCTGAGCATTTCCCCCCAATAGAGCCAGTTTGCCCTTCCTGTTCTGCAACGTGTTCTATTAGATTAGGAAAAGCCTGTCTTTGTTAGAGTGATGCATGCACTATGATATAGCCTGCCAGTTAAATAATTGGAAACAATTAGCTTTTTTTCAGTGTTCTCCATGAACAAGCATTTATCCTTTGCCAACATAGCATATCGTCGCTGTCCAATGAAAAACAAGTATCTCTAAAATTGCATCTTTATAGGAGACACCAAAAACCGACCTTGCTTTCAATATAAGTCAATGGAACAAGAAATTTTTTCCATGCTATTTTGGAGCATTTCTATTGGCCCATTCATCATGAATCTTTCACACAATGTAAACGACCCTTGGTGCATTCTAATGATGTACAAAACTCAAAATCGAAAATGTTTTTCATTGGACAGCGACAATATTAAATATGTTCAAAGAAACTACTGTAGTTACTATTACAAATGCATTACAATAGTATAGATTATGTAAATGCACTAGTATCAATTTCAGTTTTTACCCATGTAATTACACATGTGTAATAGAGTTGATGTAATTACATCTGCTTTTGTTGTTTTGTAAATAGCATCAAATTACAAAAAAAACATTAAAGTCAGAACTGTGGTTAGATTACCAGTTTATAACATCAGTATACTACTGCAGCTAGCTAAATGTTATGAAAGTTACTATTTCTTGTGCATATGCAGTGTAAGTACCTTCATAATGTTTGTAAGTACACACCTCCTGTTGACAAACAGGCCTCCTTCTCTCCAGACAAATCTCACTTAGCTTTTCTTAATCAGTTTTTAAATTAAGGAACTATCCCCGTGTTCATTGGGTGTAAGAGAGGAAACACCCTGGACAGGCTGCCAGTCTTATGCAGGGCATCAGCAACGCTATGTGACAAAAAATAAAGTCAGCTGACTACCTGAATGTACTGAATGACCAGATTATCCTATCATTGGATGTTTTCTTTCCTGATGGCATGAGCGTATTCCTGGACAACAGTGCCAAGATTCAGCAGGCTCAGACTGTTAAATAGTAGTTCGGAAGCTTAAGGAATCATTTCTACACTGTAACCCTACGGAAAAAGTCTATAGGATGTGTTGGAAAATACTGGGAGTGGTTTAACAATTGCTAATATAAGAATTCAACCAAAAATTTAAAAATAAACATTAAATAAATGGACAAAAATAAATGTTGTGATGTTACATGAGATTGGCAAAGGGATATATTCTCTAATCAATGCTATAAACAGTTTTAATAAACTTTTTTTAGCTCGGTAGTTTGAAATGCTCTCTCCAAGTCGATTCTAATAGTCATGTCTTTTGTTAATAAATGTGTACCTTCTGTTTATTGGTATTCAGGTTCTATGATTGTAAAGTGGCATTGAGCACAGGAATAGTATATTATTCATAACGCTGACAAGAATATCAATACAAGCTCAAGAAGAACAAGCTGTGTTTGCCGTGAGTTTTGTAACACTGCTGTATATTATATAATGACATGATGATCTATAATACAGCTAAACAAACTGAATGCTGCTGTTATAGTAAGAAAATGAAACACTATGTGCCTCTTTTTAGATTTTTGTACTCTCAGGTAATGGTTTCAGTTGCAGTTGATTGTTCTCTTGAGAAAAAATTGCAGGAAACTAAAGGAAGTAATGCAATGATTAGATATGATTAGAAGAACTGCACTGTTACAGCAAGCTATTGTCGACACAGCTGATGCAAAACATTTTAGAGAAATCATTGCAAGTAATATGACTAATAAATGATCAGGCAGCTCTTTGTACGAGTGGGTTTAATTTAACATTTTGCAGTGCCTCATAAATGTTCCTGCTCTGTAAGAGCCATCATTACATTAGCAGTAATCTTTGTCTCTTTGGTTGATGTGAAGACCCCCCAAAAATCCAGAGTCTTTAGATAAATGGCGACTCCAGATATCGAAAATATCTGTTATCATCTTTTCATAAAAACAGCTTGTAATTTTAGACATTTTAATTAAGCATGTATGTCAATAGTGTTATTACATTGAAAGTCTCTCAGAAATGAAATTTTATGGAAATCCTTCCAATGAATATATTCAATACAAAGATGCGAATTGATAGATTCATTTTCCTTGTTTGATTTAAAGCCATGTAACGGCATTCTTTCATAACTTCCCTGTCATGCTTTACCAGGCTTGTGTCTCATTCTTTTATTAAAATGATTACATCTTTTTAGACAAGTATACAAATACCAACATAGATTTAAACATCTATGACAGATATATTTTAGTGACATACCTTAAGTTATGACACAGATCTGTTACACCAGCAACACTGTGTGACACCAACACAATAACTACACCAGAGACACAGATCTGTTACACCAGCAACACTGTGTGACACCAACACAATAACTACACCAGAGACACAGATCTGTTACACCAGCAACACTGTGTAACAACACAATAACTACACCAGTGACATAGGCCTGTTACACCAGCAACACTGTGTAACAACACAATAACTACACCAGTGACATAGGCCTGTTACACCAGCAACACTGTGTAACAACACAATAACTACACCAGTGACATAGGCCTGTTACACCAGCAACACTGTGTAACAACACAATAACTACACCAGTGATACAGATCTGTTACACCAGCAACGCTGTGTGACAACACAATAACTGCACCAGTGATACAGATCTGTTACACCAGCAACACTGTGTGACAACACAATAACTACACCAGTGATACAGAACTGTTACACCAGCAACACTGTGTAACAACACAATAACTAAACCAGTGATACAGATCTGTTACACCAGCAACACTGTGCAACAACACAATAACTACATCAGTGATACAGATCTGTTACACCAGCAACACTGTGTAACAACACAATAACTACACCAGTGATACAGATCTGTTACACCAGCAACACTGTGTAACAACACAATAACTACACCAGTGATACAGATCTGTTACACCAGCAACACTGTGTAACAACACAATAACTACACCAGTGACACAGATCTGTTACACCAGCAACACTGTGTAACAACACAATAACTACACCAGTGACATAGGCCTGTTACACCAGCAACACTGTGTAACAACACAATAACTACACCAGTGATACAGATCTGTTACACCAGCAACACTGTGTGACAACACAATAACTACACCAGTGAAACAGATCTGTTACACCAGCAACACTGTGTAACAACACAATAACTACACCAGTGATACAGATCTGTTACACCAGCAACACTGTGTAACAACACAATACCTACACCAGTGAAACAGATCTGTTATACCAGCAACACTATGTAACAACAGATTGACTACACCAGTGATACAGATCTGTTACACAAGCAACACTATGTAACAACAGATTGACTTCACCAGTGATACAGATCTGTTACACCAGCAACACTGTGTGACAACACAATAACTACACCAGTGACACAGATCTGTTACACCAGCAACACTGTGTAACAATACGATAACTACACCAGTGATACAGATCTGTTACACCAGCAACACTGTGTGACAACACAATACCTACACCAGTGATACAGATCTGTTACACGAGCAACGCTGTGTAACAACACAATAACTACACCAGTGACACAGATCTGTTACACCAACAATACTGTGACTGTGTAACAACACAATGACTACACCAGTGATACAGATGTGTTACACCAGCAACACTGTGTGACAACACAATAACTGCACCAGTGATACAGATCTGTTACACCAGCAACACTGTGTGACAACACAATAACTACACCAGTGATACAGATATGTTACACCAGCAACACTGTGTAACAACACAATAGCTACACCAGTGACACAGATCTGTTACACCAGCAACACTGTGTGACAACACAATACCTACACCAGTGATACAGATATGTTACACCAGCAACACTGTGTGACAACACAATACCTACACCAGTGATACAGATATGTTACACCAGCAACACTGTGTGACAACACAATAACTACACCAGTGATACAGATCTGTTACACCAGCAACGCTGTGTAACAACACAATAACTACACCAGTGAAACAGATCTGTTACACCAGCAACACTGTGTAACAACACAATAACTAAACCAGTGAAACAGATCTGTTACACCAGCAACACTGTGTAACAACAAAATAACTACACCAGTGATACAGATCTGTTACATCAGCAACACTGTGTAACAACACAATAACTACACCAGTGATACAGATCTATTACACCAGCAACACTGTGTAACAACAGATTGACTACACCAGTGATACAGATCTGTTACACCAGCAACACTGTGTAACAACACAATAACTACACCAGTGACACAGATCTGTTACACCAGCAACACTGTGTAACAACACAATAACTGCACCAGTGATACAGATCTGTTACACCAGCAACACTGTGTAACAATACGATAACTACACCAGTGATACAGATTTGTTACACCAGCAACACTGTGTAACAATACGATAACTACACCAGTGATACAGATTTGTTACACTAGCAACGCTGTGTGACAACACAATAACTACACCAGTGAAACAGATCTGTTACACCAGCAACACTGTGCAATAATATAATAACTACACCAGTGATGCAGATCTGTTACACCAGCAACACTGTGTAACAACACAATAACTACACCAGTGATGCAGATCTGTTACACCAGCAACACTGTGTGACAACACAATAACTACAACAGTGATACAGATCTGTTACACCAGCAACACTGTGTAACAACACAATAACTACACCAGTGATACAGATCTGTTACACCAGCAACACTGTGTAACAACACAATAACTACACCAGTGATACAGATCTGTTACACCAGCAACACTGTGTAACAACACAATAACTACACCAGTGAAACTGTTAAATCACAAGTTAACATTTTACTTATGTGAAAAGTATAGTGAAATTTCAAATCTCTGAAATTTCAAGGTGTAACTAGTTTTTGACATGTCCACATGACCTACTCATCCACATGCCTTGTTATTTCACAATGTGCTCAGAGGGTTGGAGACAGTTCTGTTTGAGGGAAGACTGCATAGAATGGGAGATAAACAAATTTTCTGTCAACTGCTAACCATGAGTTATAGTAGTTACACTCTAACATGGATAATACATAAATTTATTTTAATTTAATAAGTATGTTTTATTCAGACAAGCATCTAAGAACCTTTCATAACACAGTTTGCATGAAACATAACATGGGTTAGGTTTAGGACAAAGATAAAATGTACATAAACTTTCAGCAAATTCAAACCCTAAAAAGATCTGCTTTTCTGCTCACATATACAAATGTAATATCAGTTAAAAGTTTAGAATGTAAGATAAAATTGTGAACCCAGTTCAAAATATATACTCCATGTAGGACCTAAGAGGGTAGGTGTCTACAGGATGGGTAGTATTGCTATGTTAAATGATTGGATCTGGATTTTTTACAGTGAAAGTTCTTTGGCAGAGATAAAAAAAAATAGAATGGACTATGACCCAGGCCACCCCCCGCCCCCCAGATCCCCCTGACCCTCTGTCTCCCATGGTCCATGAGTGAGCCCACAATATTCTTGGAACCTCTCAGCTAGGAATCAACTGCCAGCAGCAAACTGATAAATCTGCTGCCCTTTCGTTTTATGATCACTGTGTGAGCCATTATCATTTTCCTGAATGATGCTGCACTTGGATCTTCAAACCTTCAGCTGTTATGACCAGGCTGACACAGTGTGTCCATCTTCCCTGCCCTGCTGGGGAATTCCACCGTGCTCTTTCTTCTTCATCACCAGTGAGAGTGCCAGAAATCCACAGAGGGAAATGGACAGCACAGCCGCGAGGAGAGGACAGCTGTCCCCCCTGCCCTGCACTGTCCATTCTGCTGAGCAGGGCTTAGACGGTTGGCAGGAGAACAGTGGAATCATGACGAGAGAAGTGGGCACCGGGTAGCAGCTGGCTGAACAGACCAGAAAGATTGAGTCTGGCTGGACCTACTGGCTCCAGAACCCCCTAGAAACACCCCCACATTCGGGTCCATAAGGGTCTCCTGTGTACACTGAAATATATGCATCACCTGGGCGTGTGCACTACAATTCAAATGTTTGTCACTGTCTGGATGTGTTTTAGTGCTTTACATATTTAAATTCCAATTGGCAGCAAATTAGTAAAATTAGAAAAATTTGAGGGTTCAGGTGTGTCCAGAATGCCAAACAGTTCTGTAAATGATTCCAATAATGGGAATGCTTTAACTAAAGTTGTAATGCCTTGTATTTAAGTGGTGATAAAATTCATAGGCAGACAACCTGTCAAGAAATTACTATAGAAAGAGAAAAATGCTGTAATATAAATATCATACAGTACTGTTCAAAAGTCAAATCATACAGTGAATCACATGGCCAATACACACTAACGCACACACTCACACCTACGGGCAATTTAGAGTGAGTGATCAACCTAACATGCATGTGTTTGGACTGTGGGAGGAAACAGGAGTACCCGGAGGAAACCCACTCAAGCACAGGGAGAACATTCACACTCCACACGGAACCACCCGGACCAGGAATCCAACCCAGATCATCTTACTGTAAAGAGACAGTGCTAACCACCACACCTCCGCGCTGCCAGGTATCTAACAATACATACAAAAGAATATAGTAAATAAAGTTAAATAATAAGCATTTTTTAAGAATAAAATAAAAAAGCAGGTGGGAACAGCACACTCTTTCTGAGCGTGTATTAGATTGTGTACACTATTGTTAAATATTTTACTTTAATAATGATCAAATTACATTTTATTGTTAGAACATCCTCGACGGAGAACACACTTTTGCACATTTTAATGCACATTTTAATCACTTTGTTTTTTAATTTAACATTTTGGGGGAAAAATAGTTTAGACTATATTTCATGTTTCATTTAAGTGTTTTTTTTAAATAATATGTTAAATGAAATAAATAAACAGCAGTTGTACATTGAAAGATACAGAAATAGTCCATAGAGGATGTATAAACTTATTTTCACTTATAAAATATCACTTGACCAGGAGTCACTGTGCGTCATTTCATCCAGAATCTGGATAAATTGAAAGGGTTCTCCTTGTAGTTAGGAATGCGCTTATACAAGTACAAGAAATATTAATGTTATTCTTCATTAGAGAAAAATACATGAAGTTTTTCTTTAGTCAACTGCTATTCTTTTCAAGAATTGTTACAAAATTGTATGTAAAGCATTTTGAAATTAAATTCTTCGGTTATTGCTGTAGAAGAAGCATAGGCTTTGCCTTTGGTTTGGTGTTATCATCCAGCCTGGACCACCGTTAGATATGTATGGTGCTGCGTCTAGATAGATACAGCACACATACTAACACAAAGACTACACACAAAGCACAGAATCCACAAATTCCTGATTCTCATTATCATGAACTCTGGTTATAAATGATTAACTGTCCAGGGTTTAATCAATACACTGAGAAAACCAAGGTGCCTCTGGAAGTCTGGCAGCCAAAACATCTACTAAACTACTTCAGTAGGAATCCAAAGCTGTGAGGTTGATAGAAACAGTTTCTTTCGTACAGCAGAGATGATGGACAATGGATTAAGTATGAAAAGTCAGACAGCAGATAGAGGACTGCATACAAGACTAAAGCTTTGTGTCAGATTTTGAGCTTAATTTGAATGTGTACAGAATTTCTACATCAGTAAAATATGTTACATCAACACAGCAGTTGTCAATAATAAGTAACCATGCAGGCAGAACGCATTAGTTTTTTCTAGCATTGATGTGAACAGTAAACAACTTATAGAGCAGGGGTACAGAATATAGTGTTAATATAAAGACCACTGACAATTTCTTACCACCTGGTTACTATTTGAGTGTGTTTATGCAGCCAGAGGTCAACAAAGCCTATTTTGGTCTCTACGTTCCTTCGGAGATGAAAAGTTCAGATGCAGTGACGCACTAGTTTGACCCAGCCTGCAGTGTGTTTGCTGTTTGTCCTGTGTTGTAGAGATGAGGGCTTCTGTTGGCTGTGCATTAAAGAAACTTCTAATCCGAGTCTTCTTAATGTTAAAATAAGAGTCAGACTCTGGACACGTTCAGCTTCAGTGTTACAGGATATGAGCTCCATGGTATCAGAGTTAGAAAACAAAAACAAGTCATTTATCAGAACCAGTATGCCACATGTACCTTCACATTTATTATACCAGTCTTTACAGTTAAAGGGACACCCCAGCCGAAATAAAAAAGTTGCAGTCATTTATATATTGTTGTAAGTACGTTTACTCACATCTTACAGCAGTGGTGCAGTTGAGTGAGATTTTCCAGATGAAAGACTAGGAAAAATCCCCTTATGAACATAAAGGTGGGAGACACGTTTGAAAAACTCTTTTTTTGTGCAGTGGATTTTTCAGGGTGGGCTATTTTGAGAGGTGTTTATGGTTTTTAATAGTAGGCGAATGCAGAAAGGAGCCGGATAGCTAACCATACGACTAGAAAGATGAATATCTGTAATTATTGAAGTTATTTAACCATAATAACCATCTTTAAAGCATCACTACAGTACAGATAATACATTACATTATTTTCAAATGACTAGTGTAAAACCAGGACAATAAGCCATTTAGCGTCAGGAGAGTCAAAAATCAGGTCTTCAGAGTAAGACCTATTCCACAAAGATTATCTACATACCTCAGTTTTGACTAAAAACATTCATCTTATCATAATTCTTATCTTTTCAATTTTGTTCAGAGACTGAGGTGGTCAGACTTACAATAATATTAGTTTTGTTTGTATATATTCGCCTATGGCTCAGTAGCTCTAGAGTTTTTGTTATGGGAACTCTGATGAGCAAAACATAAAATTACATAAAATTTTGAATATAGAAATTTAGAAATTTCAATACAATGCAGCGGTACAGAACACAGCATTTACACACCAAACATTGTATTATACTCTAGTTTTAGGGTGGAAAGCCCCTTTAAGGTAGAAGCTAATAATGAATTCTAAAAATTTGTTTTTCAGAATATCTTTGATTAATTCCATTAATATTGTAAAAGCATTTGTTTGTTATTTGTAAAAGAACAAGACAATGTGAAGTGGAGTAAAGAGCTTGTCTTTGAAATCTCAACAATGGCTTTACTAACGGAAGAGATGATTAACAAACCTCTAAATCAAACACCAACACTATATTACTGATTAGAGCTGCTTTAACACACACACACACACACACACACACATTTACACATGAACTCACACACTGAAAAGCGATAGGGCAAGGGAGAGAAGGAAGGCATTCTTCTCTCAGTCATTACACATCTTCAACTACAGTGTGATGTAATCTAGCATGTGCTTTCCTGTCAGGAAGATCACACACTGCTGACCGCTGACATGGGTACTGTGTGATGTCGTGCTCACTTTTCTCATTATTATGGGGATTTCTTAAAATCAGAGGAGAGAGACTGTGAGCAACTGTTGGTCTATGTATTGAAGCATTTACACATTTAAAACAAATGCACTGACTAAGAAGGGTGTCGCATATAATGGAG
The DNA here is from genome assembly GCA_021613375.1 of Megaleporinus macrocephalus. Lineage (NCBI taxonomy): Eukaryota > Metazoa > Chordata > Actinopteri > Characiformes > Anostomidae > Megaleporinus > Megaleporinus macrocephalus. The sequence continues at coordinate 38,321,476 of CM038712.1, forward strand.
AAGATGGATTTTAGGCATTATGTGATAGAATGGATTTGACAAATCTCCCACAAGGTACTCAGTCACATGTATTAATCAATCCAGTAGTCATTTCATTTAGTTTGGGCCTGGTGTGATTGAATAGTTTCAAAAGAGGACCAATAGGCCACTCATGACTCGGCTGCCCCACCCTCGTGAATGGCCTTTGGAAAAGCATTAACTTCCCCTCTTGTACTTAGACAAACACACGGCTGACAACGACATGACAGATTTGTAAATATCCTGGCTAAATATAGAGGCTCTGATTGAGAGTGAGAGAGTTTCTGCAGGAGAGGGCAGCTCCCACAGGAGGCTGATAGATGTGCGCTGAGAGAGCAGCCATGTCTCCAGATGCACTGAGAGGGTCATGGATGGACGCTGGGAGCTGTACGGCCAGGGTAGAGGAGGAGGGGAGAGATTTAACCTCAGAGTGCATCGATAGCTCAAGCATGGATTTCAACAACTATGGATGGACTCTAAAGCAACAGTCTGCTGAAACCGGCGAGAAATCTATACCTGACACTAAACAGCTTGCTCATGTCTTGTTTTATAACCTTGTACAACTCAGTTCATTATGTTGGACACATCTATTTTTTACAGCCTCCCTTTCAAATTCTTTAAAAAACTGCACAGGAATAGAAAACTAGAATACTTTCTGCTTTTGTCTGCCACTAAATTGCTGATGTCTTCCTGTAAACATTGACCCCAAACTTCTGTGAGTGTGAAAAACCTGTTAAAGGCTTTACCATCAGTCACATAATGTAAAGGTCTTATACCAAGTTATGGTTTAGTCCGAAAACACTTTCACTACATGCAAATTTACAAAAACCATCCACTGGAAGATCTTTAGGGAACCAAGAGTGGCTCTTCTATGGTATCCAAACTCTTTTGAAAATTAGAGTATTTTTAAGAAAGCGGTAGGGCTTTGGTGCTTGTAAGCACAGTTGCTGTTATCTATATGTTATATTAAATGGACATTACCTCATAACTTAAAACCATGGCATCAGCTATCTTGAAGGGGGCCTTACATTTAAAAAAATATGTCATTAAAATATAACCAATGTCCAAATAATTAGAGATGCAGTGCACAATGTTAATAAAGACAGCATATATACATCAAGTAAGTCTTATATTTATTAAAAGTAATACAAAGACAACACATTAGATGTTTAAGGAGAGAAATGTTATTGTTATTTGAATAATATATATGTGGTGGGTGGGCAGGGGGGGTTCACCATTCTGTAAAAGAGCGCACAGACAAATAGTGCAATGATTCATAATGTTTCTCAACCAAAAATAGCAAAGGACTTGATTTTATCATTTACTGTACATAGTATCATTCAGAGAATCCTGAAGAATCTCTGTATGCAAGAAACGAGGCCAAAAAACCAATACTGGATGGCTGTGATGTTCGGACCCTCAGGCTGCACTGCATTAATAAAAGACATCAATCTGTAGCGGAAATCACATAGTTGGTGCATCCAGGAATGCAAGTAAAAACAGAAACCGATATAAACAGGATACTGAAGTGTTTCCTCCTGCTCTGCTAACTGGGCTAATTTAAAATGGACTGAATGGTAATTCAGTGGCTTGATGAATCAAAACTAAAAAAATATTTTGGAAAATTATGGACACTCCAACCTCTGAGCTAATTCAAAAGCCAGCATCCATGATGGTATTGGGGTTGATTGCTGCACATGGCTTGGCTGACTTGAACATCTGTGAGGGCGCCATTAATGCTGAATAATATATACGGGTTTTGGAGGAACATACACTGCCATCCTTATTTAGCTTATTTAGTTTAGCTTATTTCAGCAAGAGTGTCAAACCACATTCTGCAGGTTTTATAACAGCATGGCTGACCTGCCTGCAGTGGAGACCTCTCACTGAATACATCTGGTGCCTTATAAATGAATCAAATTTAACAAAGGAGACCTTAAAGTGTTGAGCAGCTGAAATCCTATATCAACCGAGAATGGGGAAATGTTTCACTTTCAAACTTACAGCAATTAGTCTTCTCCGTTCCTAACTGCTTATACTGAGTGTTGTTAAAATAAGTGGTGATGTAACACAGTGGTGAACCTGTACCAACATTGTAGGAACCTCTTCCTGGCATCAAATTCAAAAAGAGCATATATTTTTAAAAAACAATGCACTTTCTCAGTTCCAACATTTGATTTGTTGTTGAATTAAATTTAGGGTTTAAATATTTTGCATATTATTGCATTCTGTTTTTATTTTCATTTAGCTTCACAGCTCTTTTTTATAAACAGGGTTGTAGTAGTCCTTATATCCATTGCCGCTGATGAACATGGGTGAAATTGGCTGGTTGATAACTGCAGGGAGGCAGAGTGAATCTGCTCTGTGTCAGTTTTATCAGCCTGCACAGACACCTGCTGCGCTTCTCTGAGACTGTTAGTCTAACGTTCTCTCAAAGCCCTGATAAGACCTTCTGCTCTGCTCTTATTTAGTGACTACTACAGCAAGCAGTGGTAACCCTGCTCAATATTTCATTGGAGACGGAAAGTATTCTGTAGGGTTTTATTGCTCTAGAATAGCAGACGTTTCTGTCTCACTCTCTCATTTAAGCATACGGACACATGCCAGCCACCACACCCTTGGAATTCCATTGCTATTTGCGGTATCCCTGTGAAAACACGTGCGCTTACATTAAGGATGCAGAAGTTTTGAATCGTACATGAAACATAATGTGGCCCTGCTGTTGCTGAGTAGGGCCGAGTACTGAAGGGGGGCTTTACACAGGACACGCACATGTGCTCACTTACTCAGGGCCTTAATCCTGGTGGGAGAGGGTGTAAATGAAGGGAGCATGCAGTCATTTATGGCAGAGAGGCTTTAGCACCTGTTTGCCCCGTAAGCCTGGGGATAAGAACACAGAAGGCGAGAGGCATCAGTGAAGCATGTAATGAACATGCCACAGAAATTAACAAAGCACTGTTTTGTAAATTAAACACCTATTGCTTTAAAGCCAGCTTACATAGTTGCAGGCTGTTGTAATATTCTGTGACCAGCATGGTATTTAAATGGCCAGGGGAAACCAAACGTTCTCTTTTTTTAAATAAAAGTTGTGTTAGACATTTGTTAATGTTTCAAAGCCTGTACTTTACAGTCCATTCAGTCCAAGTACAGAAAGTTTTCTATTATTCAGTTTTTTTGGATGTCTCAAAAATCAGTCCATTTACATACACTTACTTGCCACTTCAGTAGAAACCAATGGCGTAGACTTGCTCTTGCCCCCATTGTCTGTTTTTTTCTTGTTGTTGTTTTCTCTATGCTCTGTGATAAAATGATAAAGGACTATATGATGTTAAGTTAATGTTAAAATAATGTTAAACTAATGTTTGACAAAGAAGTAGTTTAGACTTCAGTTTACTTCAGCCATAGTGCAAATGGAACAGGCCTCATACATCAGCAATAGTAAGTAAGTAGATGGAGCTGCATAGTCTCCACAACAACAAAGTAACAATCACAAAACAAAAGTCTCTCTCAATGTGTCAATGAAAGTACAAGACATATCTTCATCCAGATAGTGATGACACTTTCAAACCAATAAGCAGTGAGTTTACATCTAAAGACTCTTTCTTTATTTCAGCCACAGTGCCAATGAAACAGGTCTCTGACATCAGGGTTAATACATGGAGCAAATACATGGAAGGTGTAGGACTCAAGTAAAGAACTTAATTTAACCCTTTCTGCACCTCTAGGTTAATGAGACATTGACAGATGAGGGTTTTTTTGTGGGGGATCAGATTATTGGTGGGGACAATTCAATAATCGCTGGATATTGTTGGGGACATGTCACTTCCGCCCATGCTAATTCTACGCCCTTGATGGAAACCCTTATTGTATATCTACAATCATTGTCCATTTTATTATGTCCACTTATGCAATAGCTTGACCCCTAGGAAAATGACATCCTCTACAGAGAACACACTTCAGGACAATTTAGTACACGGTTTAATTTTGTGCAGCAAAATGGCATATTTAAGTTTTCTGTGAGGGGGTGTAAACAGTTCTCTGCTTAGAAAAGTTAACAAAACATTTCACAACTGTAGGTGAACTTTGTAATTGCAATCTACATTCTGTAATGCATCCATTCATAAATGTTTAGAACTTCCACAGGATCTACCATGTTAGTGTCACTGATGCTCTGAGAAGGATCCCCCACCCAAATAATACCTGTTCAGGGTTGATCCTGTGGAGGTCTTAACCACTGAGGAACATGGTAAGTAAAAGAAATTAAACAGAAATAGAGATGGAATACAACTGCATAACATTAAAGGTGCCATAGAATGCATTTAATCAGTATTTTAAATTTCTCTCCGATATCATCATAAAATGCCCAGGTGCAGGTTTACCTGCCTGTTTGTAATCCTATGACTTGGCTCTAGAATAAAATGAGCTCATGAATGATTAGATGAGCTCTGCTCTGATTTGCTGGTTTGAGACACCATGATGATCACACACTGGCAGTACAATAAAATAAACCTCCAAGCCAGGTAATCAGAATATTTACCTTTCTCTAGTAGTTACCTGGAGTTTGCTAGAGGCTAACTAGCTACTTGCTTTCAATCGCGACATTGACAGAAAGTAAATTAAAGTTGTTACTCACTATGAATGTTTCAGTGTAAGATGATCTGCTTCAACCAACAAAAAGTGGAGACAATCGCACAGCATGGCTACTACTTACAGGCTGTGGTTGGGATTACGTGAAGCTGTTCACTATAGCTGCTCACTGGAACAAAACTTTATATTAAAGCTGTCTGGGAGGAGGCCAACTTCATTTAACCTCATTTAAAGATGGCCATCAATCAAATCCATTGACAGTTCCTTGGAATGGGTATGAAAAGTGTTGATGTCGCCTTCGCAGCACAGAGCGGTAGACTTCTACACATAGTCTGTCATTTTCATTGGAGGCATAAATACTATTGAGTCAAGTCTGTTCTAGGATTTTGGAAATGGGCTTGTTTGACTAACCTCTTTTGCAAATATGGGATTTGTATTTGAAAGAGAAGACAACAGTAATTGAAGTTCACAGTATGTCACCTCTATGTCAATGTAAATACAGTTTCCATTCTACACCACCTTTAAAGTTCACCTTTATATAAAGTGGACCTGATGAAATATATATGATTGGACAAGGTAGGTGCTTCTAATAAAGCCTGTCTGCCTATTCACCCTACTGCAATTTAGCCCTGCCTATTCAGACTGAAGTTATAAGGAGTGTTTCAGTCTGGACTGTTCTTTGGATGGGGCATAATGTAGGGCCAATCATTTATCAGTCTGAAAGCTTGAACAATTATATACAAACAAAAGAGAATAAAGTACAAATAAAATGTTAGATACTGTCCCTTTAAGTTGCAGCCTGATGTGAGATTTTTCTACATCCCAGCTTGATGTTTATGGTCAGCCTGGCTCATAGTTGTGCCCTGCAGTGCTTTTTCAGCAGCCTTCTGTATTGCAAAGTCACGCAAAGCAGCAACCACAGCAAACTTATTGACTTGGAAACGAGTAGCACTGCAAGCTGTAAACATCAGACAGAGACAGACAGTCAGCGGACGAGCGTGTTCAGATTTAGGTTTCAGGGGACCTTTGGAAAACACTTGCGTGACTTATCATTGAACAGATTAGATTATGTGGTCTAACACTAGTGTATAGGGTGAGAAGCCAGAGCTTTCGGGCAACAGCATGACAGAACATATGGGTGTGTGTGTGTGTGTGTTTGTGACTGTGAACATGTTAGCTAAAACTCTCACACTCTGGAAACACACGCATAATTTCCTTTGGTGGATGATAAAGGCAGTTAAGAGGAGGAGGAGGAGGTGGAGCTGGGAGTGGTGAGAATTGAGTGTGGGAGCAGTCTAAAAAAAGGAACTGCAAGAAAAAAAAAGTATGTATGGTCATTTTGACCTTGGAAAAAGTTTGGTCATTAAAAAACATCATATTTGCAAGTTTGACGTAAGGAAAGTAGTCAGACCAGGACCTGCCAATAGCATTAGCAGACGATTTCGAATAGTAACGGTCTGGCATGTGCTGAAGAATCCCTATTCATAAGCCGTGAAAGGGGCTTTTGTTGGATGCGCTCAAGGCTGGAAAGAAGAGGGAAAAAAGGAGAGCTGGAAAAGAGAGAGAGACTCCGGCGGCACAGAATGGATGCCCCATGCGGCTCCGCCCAAACGCGCGCGGACCAACCAGAACAGAGGATAACCTGGGAGGGGGCGGGGCTATGCAAATATAGAGCCGTATTCAGAGTGGGATGCTCCCAGGCTCAGTGAAACGCAAGCGCGGGAGTGAGAGACCCTAAGAGCTGAAGCTAAGCATTCAAATCTGAGTGATTTGGTTTAATTGTGTAGCAGAGAACCCGAGCATGGCCTCAAAGTGTCCCAAGTGCGAGAAGACCGTGTATTTCGGTAAGTTCGCTTATTCAGATTTGTTATCTTCATGAGCTGAATAGGCTAATAACTTCACCGCCCGAGCTGTTCTTAAAGTAAATGTCTACATTGGGAAATAATACAATAAGTCCGGTGTGAATCGTTAAAGAGGTGAAGTAAAGTCCACCTGCGCAGCACAGACGCTCTTAAAAGTGTTTACTGGGTCCTAAAACTCAGAGTGGCATCTCGGTAGCATGTGGGTCCTGATATAGTGCTCACTTCCAAAATAAAAGCACTTCAGTTTACACTAGAACTCCTAACAACGAAACATACAGACTTTCATTCTTTCTCAGTCAGAAGAGCTTATTTAGATTTGTGATAGAGTGATTAGTATTAGGCCACACTATATATATGATCACTCCCGGTACTATTGACACTTTACTGGACATCTTATGTCAGCACTCATAGACACTATTGACACTTTGCTGTACATCCTGTACGTTTGCACTCCTGGACAGTATTTAACAGTATTTAACATTTACTCAAATACAATCTTTTTTATTTAATATTGATCTTTTTTTAATAAATATCCCAGTACTGTCATGTATCTGCTGATACCCATTACCTAATTTATTACTGCACTACCTTTTTACCTACAGTCAGGGTGTATAGTTTGTATTCATATATTCTTGTATATATTCTTTTTTACTATTCGAGTTGTTTATTGTTCTTTATATACCTTATTGTTTTTTGTACTGTGTTTTGTTCTGTGTAACTGGTACTGGCTGCTAAATTTCCTTCGGGATCAATAAAGTATCTATCTATCTATCTATCTATCTATCTATCTATCTATCTATCTATCTATCTATCTATCTGATACATCTACATAAGCATAGAATTAGTCAGCTGCAACTAATTAAACTGATATTATGTATTTTGTTTGCTCAACCTTAATGATAACCAGTCTAAAAAAAAGCATTACATCATTGAACTTGAATAAAAGCACCAGGGGTGCAAAAACACTTCATCTGCAAAATAGTAAACTGATCTAACCTTGTGTACTCTATAAATCAATGTCAGGTGCAATTCCTGCAACGAGTGTAAAAATATTACAGCCCAGTGCTGACACAGGCGGCAGCTGCGCTCTGATCCTCTTTGTGGTCGTCCGTAATGTTCTAATTGACTGTGTATAAACAAGGTCTCAGCCAGATGAGGAACTATTTAAAGCTATTGCTTCTCTTTTTACTTTCATTTTTTTCCAGTATATCCATTTACAGCTCTCAGTGGATTCTTGGTGTGGTCAGGCTTCAGGGATTTTATACTGTAATGGAAACAGTAGCGTTCCTATTTCGGTCTTAATCATTTCTGTCCCCAGAATTAAATTTTGGCTGACACTGTGCTGTATTGAACTTCTCATTCTTTGAAATGTCTCAATTACTGGCCGCTCCGGGCTGAGAAGAGCACGATCCATTATTATCCCCCTGCTATTTGACCTTATTATCTCCTCTCTTTTATTTATAAGGTGAGCCAGTGGTACAGTGACTGTGCAGTGAACAGAGACTGATGAAAATATCCTATTCTTCTTCACACGGTGTGAAGCTCCGCCATTGAACAGTAACTCATGCTGTCTGTAAAGCTGTCAGGAGGTTAAAATCAATGGGGTGAATGGAAGCAGGGTTATATAACAGCAAGTGCAGCTCTCGCAGCGGTTCATCCTATGAGCTTGCACCGGCAATTACTTAATAGGGTGGGAAAAAAACAGCAGTGGGGTAAAAATTTATGCTGGTTAGACACCATCAGATTGTGTACTTCACCAAGGACACTGCAAGCACTTGCCTGGTATTTGGGGAGGTCTTGACACTGGGTTGTGATATTCCGTTTCTGAGTAGTTCCTTTAGCTTCAGTCTTAGTGCAGTCAATCATGGATGAGGCATTGTTAATTTTTTAATGCTATATCTTTAAGATCCAGTTATAAGCACAGTTTTTGGAAGTGCAATAATTCTAATAGCCTTGTACGACTGTCAACATGAATCACAAAAATCATAGCACTGTTTCCTTCTGTGTTTTCAAGTAGAACAGGGTACCAGGGAGGGTGCTAGCTGAGCATTTCCACATGATAATAGGTGGGACTGGTGGGAGTGGGATGTGAAACATCATATTATTGTTTACTATTATGCCAATAATAACTGTAAATCTTCATGAAGTTACAGCTGAAGTCTGAACAGTAGGCAGAAGCAGTAGTTGTGCTGGTTTTATTTCATTTATGATAAACCGTATCCATATAATATATAGTGTTGTGATAATTTTGCTCAGTAACATCATGATAGGTCGTTTTCATACTGTCTCGTCGTGTGGGTCAATTGCATGCATGTCTCCGAGAGGTTCAGGCTGTGGAGACTAGATGTGTAGATTCTCCAGGGTCTGGCCCTGAACCCAGCGGCTCGGTGTACGTCATAAGGCAGCTGGGCAGGATGAATGAAGTGGAGTGTACTAATATTATCGCCCGGCAGCTGTGGTCAGTCATGGGTGTGTCCCGCTCCTCCCTGTCCTGGAGCTGTGATGACGATCCACTTTGCGGCGATTCAGCTGTAGTACGTCTGATGGTGAAACATCTGAGCATTTCTCACCCAGCCTCATACTTTCACACAGGGGAGGGAGTGGAGAGAGGGCACTACTCTAATTAGACGTTACACTGTAAGGACTAACTTGTGTAATGTAAACGAGTTTGGGAATGTAGCTTGTATTTGACTGTTTTATGTAATTTTTCAGGTTTGTGCAGTGTTTTTAAACACAGTCAGGATAAGTCTAATTTATTGAATGTTTTAACATTGTATTTACAAACATCTAGCATATCAGGAATTTAAATGAACGTCGGTGTTGTAAAAGCAGTTGGTTAATTTTACCATATATCCACTGTCTGTAAAACTAAGTGGCCCAAATGGTATTTCCAAATGAGGTTCTAGGCGTGTTTTTTTTTATTTTTTTCCTTCTTTGGCCAAGTGTATCCTGTTTCAAACCTAAGTGGTAAGCCACCGTCTGGAGTGAAGCCTTTTGAAGGCTCAGAGTGAACATTTTATTTCTCTGTTTATCTCTTTATTGGTAGGTGATCCTGCCATTATTCTTGTATCTGGACAGCTGTTGTGAAGGTTGGAGGAAAAGTGCTACTTTTCAAACGGATGACGCATAAAAACACATTCCATTCTAGTTTTCCATCTTCAGAGCGTCCGTTAACTCTTAACAGAAAAAGTTATGACTGAACCGAATGTTTTTATCAGCTAAATCTCACATGGGTCATTCACATGGTTCTGAGTAGCTTAGGTGGTAATAAAAGTATACATCAGGTTCTAAAAATCTATAGTCTATAGTCTCTCATAAATCACAGTGGTCAGTTCCTGCTGTTAGCTCCATTGAATCTAGTAGTGGAGGTTATATATTTTCTTGTTTAGCACTTGTGTCCATAATATTATATTAAGTGTACTGTCATAACTTGGAACATCTCACATTAGCACCAGTGTGCCTCATTAAAATCACACATCACATTAGGGCTGAGTGATTTGGGGGAAATATCTAATTGTTGAGTTTTCTGATAAATATTGCAAGTCATTTAAATATGATTTCTAAACTAAATTAAGCTCCAGCACAAAAGTAACAGCACCCTTGAAGTTTGAATGCTAAATTTAGTGTTTTAGATTGGCAGCTTACATGCTCTGTGTTACTGGGTTAAAACCTAAGACTATGATGAATTATGTAAGATGATTTAAAGCCAGGGTTGGAAATCACAGAAGGCTCGACAATACAATACTTTCACAATACTGAAATCACAATATGATATGTTGCGATTTTGTGATATGCTGAGTATTGTGATAACATATACTGCAATATATTGTGATTTATTTATTTATGAAAATTATGTTTGTATGTTATATGCAATTCTGTCTGCTTACGCAATTGATTTTAGTGTTATAGAACCAAACGTTGAAGTTGTATTTGCAGTTCATATAATAAAATATGGATACTTTTTGTATGTGAACTGTTATGATATTGTCTTTTAAAATATTGTGATAATATGCTGTATTTATATTTTTCTCACCCCCTAATTAAGACATAGCTCTTTCTATTTAAAATTTGCAATCTTTCAATTTTTCTATTGTACTTGACATGCAGTTTAATAATAATGATGATTAAGGCTAATATGAAATCAGAGAAGCAGATGGAAACATTAGCCAGGGCTTGAGTAGTGTGAGAATGTGTTGTTTTCTACTGGAGCTGTCTGTCTTGGTCTGTGAGAGATGGGGCAGGTGGGTTGGAGGGTGAGCAGAAAGAAAGGCTGAGAGGTGTTTGGGAACAGGAGAAGGAGAGGGGGGAGCTCCAAAGTGCTCCATCATGTTTTTCTCCACTAACAGCACCCAGCACAGACTTGCATGACAATGAACTAAGCAGGAGCTGATGTCAGACTTTAGTGACTTAAAAATGAGGCTGGCTTCGCTCGCTGTCGTTTTTGCTGTCCGTCTGCTTCTTTCTTTATGCCCTCCGGGCCTGCATTCCTCCCTGACTGTAAGTAAAGAGGGAGTCAGGCTCTCAGATCACTTCATGCATGGTAATGAGACAGGACATCCATATTCACATCGCTCCTGCTCTGTTTTCTTCCTGTCCACACATGAAACTAGTTTTAGCAGAGGAAGCGCGTTTAGTTCCCTCTGACACCTTTTTCCTTTTCACTCACTTTCATTTCAGTTCCTTCCTTTTCCACAGTCACAGTTTGTATCAGCATCATCACAGGACTGATCATCTGACCATACCGTGCAGCCGTAACTCACTCCAGTCTTTCATTCATCCTCTCTGTCACTTCTATTTCTCAGCCTTATGTTTCTCCTACCCACATGGCGGAGTAGCCTGTTTTTTCTGCCTGGCTACCCCTCAAGCCGTGTGAATGTGCTGTCTCTGTTATATAAGCTCGTTTCTTGAGCTCGCACCTCCTGTTCAGTGGCATTGCATAACCTGGACGCCCGCATGTCCCCCTGGGGCCCGCTCTATCTGCTCTGGAACCTTCTCCTGGCAGGCATGGACCTGCACTACAGTATTAAGACCTCGTCTCAAACACTGCAGCAAGGGTAAAGGCCTGTGTCATTATGTAATCACTGATGTGGATGTGGGACCCAGTGTTATAAAAGATGCTGCTCTAAATTAAATTTTCCTCCGGGCATCAAAAAATGCAGAATTTATCCTTCCTAATGGGCTGTCTGTGGAGCGTTCTTGTCAATTTGCTGCACTGAAAGGATCTTAGCTTTTTGGAGTCTTATTTTTGCGAAGACTGAGAGGTTTTTGTGGTGTTTGGGCTCGGAGCCTCAGAAGCTCTTCTATTCAGCCTGCACTCTATATAGAGCATGTTATTATGTAATTAACTTGCGTCTTTGCTACTGAAATCATTCGCTGGTCTGTACACTTGCAATGTCCCGATTTTGCTTTGATTTAAAAGCCAGTAGCAGCCACGGTCCAGTTCCAGTTTTTCGTTAACTGTGCTGAAGCCTTAATGCATTCTGTTTACATCAGAGTTATATAAACTTACATTACCAACAACTTGGGTTTTGTTTTCAGCTGGCCAACCTTTTGTTAAATCATAGTTTAATGAACTGTTTATGAATGTTAACGCATGTTGGAGCAACTTGTGATGCAAAAGTAGTACAACTAAAACACCACTATTCACGTTTTACAAATGAGGTCATATGACTGAAGTATTTCAAAGAAACTGACAGCCACATTAAATGAGTATAAAAGTATGTGGACACCCGACCATCACACCTACACTATTAATATACACTATTATGCTGAGACAAAAACAAATATTCCCAAACTGCTGCCAAAAAGTTGGAAGTATATAAAATGTGTTTGTATGCTGCACAAATTAACAATATCCAAGAACTAGAGGACATAAAAGAGGCTACCAAACTGTGTCACACCCCCACCAAACTGTTACTGTTGGCACTGTGCAGTCTGGTAGGTAGTTCTCTTTGCATCTGCTAAAACCAGACTCTTCTATGAGACTGCCAGATAGTGAAGCGTGATGAGTCACTTCAGCACTTAGAAGCCCTACGCTACATGTTTACATGGTCTACTGCCATGTGGTTGGGCTGCTGTTGCCCCTTAAGTTTCACAGTAATGGCACTTACATTGAGCTCTTCAGTTCTAGATGTTCTACTGCCAGTGTTTGTTTATGGAAATCTGCATGGCTGTATTTTATAGTCCTGTTAGCGAATAGGCAAATAGATCTATAGACCTGCTGTGTTTAGTCATTTCACCTGAACGCAATAAGTATGAGGAGTGTCCACATACTTTTGGCCATGTGGTGCATCTTGCACACTTTACCCTAGATTTGTATATTCTTTGTGAACTTTAATGTATTTGAACTTAGTTGTGCAGTTATATAATTTATTAAAATACTAATATTAGAGAGGAGCAGACTCTAAAATATGAGATTTAGAAATTGGTCTGGAGTTTAGCATTGGTTTTAGTGGAGCTGAAAGAAACTGAGTTTGAGGGAAACTCCCACGCTGATTACCGGAGGCTATCTGAGTGACGGGCACAGAACACCCATGCATATGAATCACACATGCCAGTGAACTGAGTTCATAAGGTTGCTTGATTTTGGACCTGGAACAAACCTCGCCCTGTCCCAGGCGACGGTGGCCCTCTGAAGCCACATTTGCAGTGCTATTGCATCAGTCTGAAGGAGTCGAGCCAGGAAGGCACATCTGCACACCAGAGGCCTCCCGCCACACCCTTCACTACCGCACTACTGTGCCGAAGTTCAGAAGTCAGTGCAAATTGGAAGTCAAAGCTTGTGCTGAGCTGCCCAATTTGAGATTTGTTTAGAGAGGCAGTAACATGCTTCCTTTAATCAAGCCTTTGCTCGAGGTTGATTATGTTTTTGCCTTGAAGGACTTGCAGAGTGAAAAATGAAGTGGACCCTAAAGCTATCACAAAATCCAGGCTTCAACTGTTGCTACTGTTTTAGGGCTTGTGGTCAGCACAGTTTGACCTATAATGTCAAAAACCAAATGAACAAATATTAATTAGATTAATTATAAAGGCCCTTGATTGATTGATTGATAATGACTCAGTTTGAGGCAAATGTGTGTGTAGTACTAAATTTGTACTGGTTAGTTACTGTTGCCTAGCTCTGATGATGCAAGAAGCAAACTTCAAAGACGGAGCATTTCTTGAGAGTTGATTTTCATAAATAGGAAATTTGTTACATTAAAGAGGATGATGTAAGTCTGTGATTAGGCTTTGTTTTCATGGCAGTCAAATAGGATTAGTTTCTCAAATCAGATCTTTTGAGATGGCTCTATGCACTGTTATAGGAAAGTAATCAGACTGAATTTGATTCCAGACATCACCAACCTATCTGCATGGACTGCTGTTGTAATGGTAATGTAGTTGTCGCAGCATGTACGAAAGTGTTTTGGTTCAGATTTGCAAAACATTTCTAATATCAATATGGACACTCCAAAAATCATATTTGGGCTGGCAGTCTGAACTAGGGCTGTGTATTGGTGAGAACTTGGCGATACGATACATATCGTGATACAGTGGTCACGATTCAGTATATCGTGATATATTGCGATACTGCAAGCAAAGCGATATACTGCGATTTTTCAGATCCTACTATTAACACTATATGAACAGGTTTGCCAGTGGTTACAATAGCATTGCGCCCTTGTGTTGCGTGTTAATATTGGAGTGGAGCTGAAAATGGATTACAACACTGCCATGTAGTGGTCAGAGGTTTAAACACAACACACAATGATTCACTGTCTGCCAGCAATCTGTGTATCGATACTGTGTTTTTGAGAATCGATACAGTATCACTAAACATGATATCCCGATATTTGATATAATAGATATTTTCTTACACCCCTAGTCTGAACAAGGCTTTAGTAGACAGTGAATGAAGAACGTATCAGAATGCCTCACAGATTAATCTCACTGCTAGAGATGTATTCGCCTTCTAAAGGCCCAGTCCCACTAGCATTAACTAACATTAATTTCAGTGGAATTTGCTACAGCAAGTGGTTTCGCATTGCAGGTTTACAGGGTGAATGTTTAATATAGCCATAACAGTTGAGCTACTGTTCGAAAATATGAATTCCATGTTTCAAACTTGCAGCCACTGCATTTTTTAAATACTAATTTATATATAATACATATTTTCTTCCCTTTAACTGTGTTTTTACTGTTTATGTTAGTTAACTAACTGCTATGTTAGCTCCTTGGCTACAAGCAGCTGCACACAAGTTAAGCCATCAACCAGGCCAGTTATATATACATTTTTGATACAGATCAGTGTTTAGTGTGCGTATGTAATTATATCATATATTTATGCTCTTGTTTGTGTTTTAGTGTTTTGTATTTTATTGTTCAAGCCAGTTGGCTAACTAACTTGTCTTATTTGTAATCTTCCAGACTAGCTTCAGTCATTTAGCGATGTTTGTGACTGTGTGATTGGGTCGCCCTTCTTTTTGGCCCCCAGGCCCTCAAGTAAGCTACAAAGCTAAGAGATCATGTAGTAATCAGTGACCGCTAACCTAAATGCTACTGTGGACGCAGCTGGCAAGCATGCAGAATAGTAGCAGGCAGATAAAAAGGAGAGATGTGGTTAAGGGGGTGGGGAGGCTTACAAGTACGCTCTCTAAACAGATGGGTCCAGTGGAAGAACATCCAGCCAAAGATGCCACTGAAATAGTTGCAGGAACGTTTTTTGCCATCTACATATACTGTACAGTTGCTATATCTCAGTGCATGGGGGATGGAGATCACTGATGCATGTCGGGAGTTCAGCTGTACAAATGTTGTTGGAGGCCCGGTGCTTATTTATCTGTGATTACACAACTCCGATTGCCGAAGGCATAGCCAGCAAGTAAGAAATCACCACCCTCCTTCCTTCGCTTTTTCCATTC
This sequence comes from Megaleporinus macrocephalus, assembly GCA_021613375.1. Taxonomy (NCBI): domain Eukaryota; kingdom Metazoa; phylum Chordata; class Actinopteri; order Characiformes; family Anostomidae; genus Megaleporinus; species Megaleporinus macrocephalus. The sequence continues at coordinate 38,336,843 of CM038712.1, forward strand.
AGTCTCTATGGCATAGGTTTGTTGTGTTGCTGACCTATTACGCTTGATAATTACGGAACAGCAATTACCCTCCAGAAAAAGAACCCCTATTGAAATGGCCCCCTTAAAGGCCCTCTGTAAATTACAAGCGCCCTGTTATCTTTCCCCACTCCCCACTACCCGCCTAATTACAGCCGCTCTGCTTAAACAATTAGGCCTGTTTGCGCTGAGTGAGTTCTCACTGGCCACAGACAAACACTCAGAGACAAAGTAATTACCAGTGCCGTGAAAATATTGCACAGTGTCAACTGATCACAGCAAATATAATCGGCCGTGATTGCTGTTTGTACGTCTCATTCTTTGCATGCAGCATGAAAGGCTCTACAAGAAGCGACCAGGCTCCACCCTTCTGGAACATCCCGAGCATAATCCGATATCAGGCTTGACATGTTTACAGAGAGACTTATTTATTTGATATGCAACAGATGGAAGTCTAATGCTGCTTACGTTAGCTCTCATATGACTCTCATTGTTCTTGAGTAGGAGGACTGTTTTGCAGTGAGTGATGTCTACGTGTGATAAGAACAGACAGTGCAGTGCATCCAAGCCTGCATATATTCTGCTGAGGCTGTGGGACCCGTTGTACCGTTTAGCTGCTGTTACCCTTATTGACCTTCCTCCAATATAAACCCATTCATTGACTATAGTCGGTTGATCTGCCAAAAAGATTCAATTTTTAAATTATTTAATGAATTTTTTTAAATGTTTATGTACTGACGTGAGAATGTAAAAATAATTATTATTATTAAAAATATTAGTCACTGGCATTGGCCTACGATTCCCATATCCGACCATCCCATATTCCTTTCTTCTTAATGCAACAAATATTGCAAAAGTTCTGGTTATAGCATGGTAATCAGCAGTCACAGTCAGTCTTATCAGTGTCAGTGAAGCAGTAAGCATGCTTGATCCAAAATCTAGACTGCTGATTGGCTGTTAAGCATGATTAATATCAGCAGTCTGTTGAAAGAAATAGAAATAGCAGTAGTGATTCTGCAAACCCGCAGACTTTACAGGCTGTACTGCGGTCTAGATTTTGGATCAAGAATGCTTACTGGTTCACGGGCACTGACAAGAGTGGTTGTTTGACATCAGATATTAGAAGACATACATTTTTTCTATACGCTGTACTATTGATTGAAGTCATTACCATAAAAGGACAACATATCACACGATTTTGTTCCTGTTCCATGTGGTTGACATTTACTAACAACAGCAAGGAGCACAGGACTGAAGAGCTTACCTCTGAAGCTCAAACAAGACGTTAAGAAGCTTAGCTGCAATCAGGTGTGCATATTGCACTCTAACCTCTGTATGCTGGATAAAGCCTGATAGCGTGAGGCAATTCATCCCCCCCACGGATAGTCTTACAGAGTCCTCCATTATGGTTCCCGGTGCTGTCTGTGCCCTGTGCGAAACCTGACTCCATAATGAACTACTACAGTGTCCTCTGTTTTCAGTCTGATTGGGAAACCATTATGTGGATATCCCACAGACTGCCCAGTATATTGTTTATTATTTATTATCATCACATTGACTGTTGCCATATTGATATGACAGCATGCTGCAAATTAGCTCTTGAACAAATAAGTTATTTTTCTATTATGGGTTATAGGTATTCTGATCAATGTCAGACGTTCTAGGGTTTCTGAGCGTGATCAACAAAGGAAAACTATTATGGTGTCATAATGTGATCAGGTTTATTAATGAGTTTTTAATATATAACATATATTCAAATATCCAAAACATATAGACATATCATAAATGCAGTATGCTAAAACATATAGCACAATATGATATTTTGTACATGTTGTTTTAAGAATTTGTTTCACAACAATACAACATTACAGTACGGCCTTACATCTCCTTTAAATGCAGCCTTTCTATATGTGTGTGCTATATGTGTGTAATATGACAATGTTTTATCATCATTACGATACATTTTATTATCATCATACACAACATGCTCTTCTGAGCTACTTAAAGAACACTGAACAACAGCATGCTGCTTCAAAATGAGAGCATAATTAGTCAGATTAGTTAGATTTAATGTTGAATAAAAATCACTGAGCAGAGAATTTTTTTATGGTAGTTTTGAAATGTGGTTCTACTAATGCATTGTGTTTGCTGTGTGTCAAACTTTGTGATGCGTATCATGAAAATACTTTAAGTGTCATAAAATTATATTTCAGCCAAATTAGCCACCCATAATTAGCTTTATTCAGAATATTAGAATATATAGAATATTTAGGTAATATAGGATAACAAGTATTACCTTTTTAACAGTTTGGAGGAGATGTAATTCGAGTCAGGTTGCCGAAAGGGATGTCACAGTTGGTTCATCTGCACTGAAGGTGTTTAGTGACTGTTTACAGTCCCATCTCTTTTTATTTTTCTTGACTGAGCATAGTTTATTATATAATAATCTCTCCAAGTTTATGGAGGAAACCATTTCTGACGGCCATATTTTAGATGGGAGGCAATTCAAGTGTTTTTTAAACATGGTATGTTTTATTGGTTTCTTATCAAATTTGACAAGAATATTTGTACATTAAGATATATTGCTAAAGTAGTATTTAGGACAAAGAAGACAGAGACATCACCAACATAAAATAAAATAAAATCCAATAAGAACTAAAACAAGATACAAAAAAAAAAGAAATTCAAGTGTTTCAACCCTGATCGTAATTCTTTTTGCCAAAATCATGCTAAATATTTTATACATGCTATTGACTGTGTTAATTAAAGTAAGATAACCAAACAACTGATCAGAACAAACACTGGGGTGTGGAGAATTCTCTGTTGCACAGTTTAGAGACAGAAGATTAGATCTTATATAGATCTCTTTGGAGTGGTGTAATCTATGAATGATGGGTAGGTTATTATTATTTTTATTTTTTTACTTTTTTATATTTAAAATAGCACAATATGTATCACTATTTCCCAGTATCCTTCAGCCCTAGTGCTGGTTTGTGAGTTACGGTGACCTCCATTCCTATTCTGTTTAATTTAAATGCTTAGAGAAACAATTGCACAGTGACGTGCTAAAGTAGTCTGAAATATTTGGCTCCAGACCATCTTGGTCCATAGTGAAAGCGTGTGCTGTTTTTAGTAACTGGAGAGTGTCCAGGTACTAACTAGACTGATGAGACAGTAATGACCTAGCACGCTGCAGACACCCAGACGAATATCTCACAACCTCCCGCCTCTTACAATAACAGCATCCCTTTTACTGTAAGTCTGCACGTCTGTACTTTGTCACACCCTGAACGGCGAGACTGGCACTGGCTGCTGCCCCACAGGAACACATTCAGTCTCGGCCCTGGCAGACCCAGACTCTTAATGTCTGCATGCACTGATTAGCCTCCGCTTTGTTAGCAGTGATTTTAAGCTGTCTGTTTGGAAGTAGAGATGGGAAGATGAAAGATGGAAGTGGAGACAGGTGAAGCTTTTGAACTCATCACTTTAATCCAGTATAGCTGTGTTCAGAAGTTTGGAATCTACAACTTTCAGGTTTCAGGTATTCTTTAGGAAGCTGGAGAAATGTTAGATGGGTCTAGAATGACATGAGAGCAGTAGATGATTCCAAGAATGTTTAAAAATTATAGGAAAAATAACATTCAAGACTTGTAATTTGATGATACTGAATAGAAATACAAATATTTGTATATATCTGATCTATTGAAACTTAAATATGTAATAAAACATACCACTAAATACCATTTTTTGGTGATATATTGTCACTATCCAATGAAAAACAAGTATCTACTAAATTGTAACTTTACAGGAGAGGCCAAAACACTCTTAAATTTCAATACAAGTCAGTGGAACCAGAATTTTTTCCAAGTGATTTTGGAGCATTTCTCCATTGGTCCATTCATCACACAATGTAAAAAGCAGCTGTCATGTACAAAATGATGTACAAAAATGAACATTTACAAAAAATGTTTTTCATTGGATGGCAATGATAAATTTGATTTGTTAAATCTAAAAAAAAATCTAAAAACTAAAAATTTGAGAAAACCGTACTGATATTCTTCAATATTCTTTTGATATACTTCCAAATTGACCATTTTACAAGCAAAGCACAGTAGGCAGGGGTGTTATCCACTACACTGTACCAACCACTTCAATTTCTTATCCTTTTGCCTCAAGAACATAATATTTAATAGCATGTGATATGCTGCATAACAAGTAACCTACATAGCCTACACAGAAACTAACAAGAAGATTAAAAAGGCCTTACTGAGATGCTTTTTGAGATGTTTTTGTAGAGCAATAAAAATACTGTTCAATATTTGTTCCAAGATCAAGATTAAGAAAGCATTAATATGAATTTAGGGTTATCTGATTGACTTAAGTTTTAAAAAGGTAAATGTCTCTTTGCTGAAGTGTAGAAACTAACGAGGACATTTTGTTTCATAGTGCTGCAGATGATACAGAAAGCTCTCAGCTAGCTGTGAACCTGATCCCTGCTGCCCTGAGCAGGATCCCTGGAGAGAAAGTGAGGGGGCAGTTGGACTGACAGACTGAAAACAATACTCCCTCTGCAGGCAGGAAGGTCAGGGAGGAGGAGGGAACTGGAGGAAACTAGTCGTCCTCTCTGGCCGATTGTGCCCAGGCCTGATAAGACGAGATGTTTCCTCTGGCTTCCCCATCGTGGCTCCATTCTGCATTGTGTAGATGTTGGAGATTTATAAATGGAAGGAGTATTCTTAGGTCTGGGGGTTCTGTCTGAGGAAACCAGTAGGGACACTTATGAAGGGACGGAAACAGTGCAGAGAAACAAAGGAATCTGTGTGAACTGCTGACACTCAGCTATCCAGATGCAGCTGGACCACAGCCACTGCTTTTCTTTTGTCATACGCATCAAAACACCCTTTTAGCAAAGGAGAAATATATGTAACAAGGGGATTCCCCGTCTTGAGTTAAAATGGCCCATTATATGTGCAATGGACCATTTAAACTCACCCCATTGCTTTTTAATAGCCAGTTAGGCGAAGACATAATGATCCTATCCTATCATACATGAAACTAGTAGTCCAGGGGTGTCCAAACTTACCCACAAAGGGCAGATATGGCTCATCTCAAACAAGAACATCTGATTCTACTTGTTTATCAGTTTGTCTCAGTCTTCAAACAGCTAATCATTCATACTAATGCTTTGTTCCACCAGCCATTTGTAGAAACTGAACAACCCAGCACTAGACCTCCTTCAATAAGGTCAATAAAATATTCTGAATATTACAATATTCCTGCCTCCAATCTAGAGAATAGTTTAAATCAGTGGTAGCTGACTCTGGACTTTTGGGATTCACCCACCTACAATGCATGAGCTTCAGCTAATTATCTTCAGAAGTCCATGATTGGCTGAATCAGATGTATTAGTGAATGACAGTGATTCCCAACACTGGTCCTGGAGTACCTCCTACCCTAAACCCCTCCACATTTTAGTAATTCCCTTGTTCCCAACCCACCTTATAAGCTAACTATGAAACCATTTTTGAGTTGTTTTAGAGCTGGAAAACATAATATGCAGGATAAGGGCTATAAATAGATACAACAGAACCCCTGAAGGCCTTCATTACCTGGATAAGGTGTGGTGGACCAGGGTTGGAGCTAGGGTTGGAGCTGTGCAGGGTGTGCAGGGTGTTAAATCTCCAGGATTGCTTTACAGGTAAGCAGATCTTCTGGAGACAGGCTTGTGACCACTGACTCTGTGATTCAACTGAAGGTGTTAAAATGACCAACATGCAATACATACATATGGGGCAAAAATACTATCTGCCCATTCAGCTGTAAACAAACACACTATGAACCAAAACAGACCAGGACGTGGTGCAACAAAAACACTGGGGACCAGTTTTAGGGACTGGACAGTGGTTGTTCTGCTGCATCGGTCCCAAGAATCGTTTTGGTCCGTTTTAGAGTGCAGAGGTCACTTCTGTTCATGGACCTGTTTAACAAGATTCTTTCCCTGTTCTGTTTCCCCTCTTTCCCTCTCCTCACCTTCTTGTTCTCCATGTTTGCCCACCAGCGGAGAAGGTGACCTCTCTTGGGAAGGATTGGCACAAGTTCTGCCTCAAGTGTGAGCGCTGCAGCAAGACCCTTACAGCAGGAGGCCATGCTGAGGTGAGTGTGAATGGGATAGCAAGGTCTTATTTGATTAATAAGCTAAATAAACTACTTTCTTCTCATTTTGACTCTAAAGATTTATATGTACTGCACTAGGAATGTAATCGAGCATTGTGATATTGTGTAAAAAGGTTCATATGCATTGTAAATTATGTTCCATTGTTTAAGCGCCAAAGTATATAAACAACCAGAGGCTTCCAACATGTAAGCTTTGTAACACCATACAGTCATCCACAGTTTTCTTCATTCAAACTTAAAATATGGTGAGAATATGTTTTTATGGTAACACAAAATCACAAAATTTCCATAATCAGCATCATGAAAATGACTAATCCTTTCAGTCAACGAACCACTGCAGTCCTAACAATGAGTTTGCACACTGTGAAGGAACACCCTCACACCCAAGCTTTTTGCAGGCTAGTATGTAGAGCTACATATTGACTTTCTGACACTTCACGTTTGCATCAGAGGTTCAGTAGCTGAAGAATCTAACATGGGCCTTCAGTGCCTGAGGCTGCAGTGTGTGGCGTTGCATGTGGGGTGTTGGGCAGCGCTGTGCTGGACTCGGCTCTTCCATTTAGCTTCACATAGCAGACGCAAATACATTCAAACGAGGACCTCCAGTGAGGCTATATAAGGACTAATTAAATGAATAAATGCCACAGCCAAAGGACTGCAGTCACACTACCTTGACAGCGAGACTTAGTCATGCTATTAAGTTGTAGTGTGTCATGCAGAGACCTTGTCTTTCTTTCCTTCTGCAGTTAGCTGAGAGGCTGCTGCACTTTAATTAAGCGTTTAACGATCCCAAGAGGACAGTCTGCTGTGATTGGATGGGATTCTCATGCATTCAGGGCCTTCCTGTTTTCATGGCGGTACGCTAATGAAATTCCTCTTGCTCCCCATAACCCAACATCCTGAGACGTCATTGTCTAGAGTGTCTGAGCTCCTGTGACCATGCTGTTGTTGTACAGACTCATAAGATATTGTCTGTTTTTGTCATCAGTGGGAAATCGGAAATGATGTCTACTCAGGCTGCTAAAGCACAGTTCACACTGCAGCGTCATGAAACAGAAATCATATCAAATGCACAGCAATGGTGTAATTGTGCATGTTAATATTTAGAGATGGAAGGATCGATCGGCTTTGTATCGGTATCGGATGATTTTTAAACAAAATATGTGATCAGTGATCGCCCGATATTTCTCCAATTTAGCCGATCCCGAGAGCCGATCGATGGTGTTAAACAAATGAGTCTAATTTCTGTATTTACAGCTAGCGTTTCATCCAGAAAGTGGAGCCCTCCGGCCAGCTCCCTGCAATTCCTATCTGAACCACTAGGTGGAAATACATACCCTTTCATTTTCGACAGACTTAAGCAGCAGCTTCGCGAGAAAAGCATGCGCTGATAGAAAGCATGTCGTCCGTCTGGCAGTGTTTTACCGTATGTGACGCAGACTCATCCAGTGCGTTTTTAAAATGTGTAAAATCAGCGTGTCTCGTGGGAACCAAGACATTTAACTCTACTAATCTGATACAGCAGTGCACGCAGCTGAATACAGTGAGTATCAGCAAACAGCAGAGCTAGCACACACAGATAACACAAAACAAACAACCCAGAACACCTACAGATCAGATCTGACCAGTACGAACAGAACAGCAGCAGCAATTCAAGATCTACATTTAATGATTACAGTTCTTATTTAAAATAACCAGAGTCTGTGTTTAATGACTGCAATTTTTACTGTATTTATTTAATTAGCTTTTTTAGGTTTCAATTAAGGGTCTAAATTAAATGATTGCAGTTTTGGGGATATTTGTTTGATTGACTTTGTCAAAGATATTATGCTAAGCTTGTTAAAAATGGTAATAAACCAGTTTATTTCATGACTTGCTTGCGCTAATAACTACATGTAGCCCTGCCGTGGTATATAGCCCCGCCCTCGATCGGTATCGGCTATCGACCGATCGCGCTGAAGGGTGATCGGCGATCGGAATCGGCCTCAAAAACGCTGATCGGTCCATCTTTATTAATATTATCTGGCCTTTCTCTCTTAGAAGCAGTCGATTAATTTCATATTGCTACATAATCTGATGATGCCAGACATGAACTACATCATCTTGTACTTTACATTTGTTCTGCACAAACTTTGATGTGCGATGCCAAATGTACTCAATAGGTTTGAGATCTGGTGCACTGCTACAAAAGCCATTAATAACACCGCAGGTGTACAATAGTTTTTACAGGAGTATAGATCAAAGCTGGTAACAGGAGGATATGGTGTTTCATAGGCACCAAGGGAAGAGTAAGTCCCATATCAATCAACAACCCAGGCATAATGATTACTGCCTTGCGAAGCCCAAAATGTCCTCTTCTTTCTTCATTATACTCCAAGGACCTGGGCAAGTGCAGGAAGCATCTGATCTTTGCATTTACTACAGGAAGGAGGGCCTCAGTCATCCCTGATTGGAAGCTGGTGTTTTTTTAATCTCTGGATAGGGATTTATACGTCCTCTCCACTGACATCACCACCAAATCCGGATGTAGGTCATGGTTGCTATGATAAGGGCCTGGTCTCTGTTAATGCTGTACCCTTTTGTCATGGCTATATGGTCAGGTTGACGAATCATGAGAGTAAGACGTGTAGTTCTCACCTTGAAAACTGTCACTGAACTGATCATTGATCACTTTTCTGAAGTGTCGAAGTCAGTGCACTTAAGTCCAGAGATGTATCTCTGTTTAGTGGCTGAAATCCAACATGGCTCCCTGTGGATTTGCCCTGTGAGAGGTGTTCATGAATAATGACAGATGGTCTTTCAGAGATTACTTGATAGTGCTGTTCCTTTACACAGAAAGATCTATCATCCATCAGGTGTCCTCCTCCTGCTAGACCTATAAGAGGTTCAGTAGTGGGTGTTTGAGAGACTGCAGAGACTCGGGTATCCGGTTGTAGGAGCTGATGTTTCTAAGAAACGAGTGGGCTGCGTTGCTAGACCATTCTCTCTGGTTTCTGCAGAGGAAGCAGCCCGGCTAGGCTGCTGCTGCTTCTGCTGTGAAATGGGGGCTGATGTGGGAGTTGCTAAGAGCCGTCACTAGAACTACGAACGCCTGCCTACAGTAGTAGTCTGAAAACATCATTCTCGATTTCCCGTAATCTTTGCTGAAAGTGTGATTACTTTTTCCCAACTCTCAAAAAGCTTATAAAATCACACGTCATGACTGCTACTTTACAGGCTGCTGTTGAGGTTGTGATGCTAATTAAGGCTAGTTAGTCTTTTCAGTGTCTAACGCTGAGTGAAGCCCACTCGGTTTTATTCAAGGTTTGAGAAAGTGTCCGGAGTGATTGATAAGTCAAGACTTTCATAACAGTTTAAGATTTTTTAACACCTTCTTTTGCAATAGCTGGATTTGGATTTAAAGGTGGAGATAAACAGTGTTTAAGGTTCAAAGTGTGTCACTTCTATGAACCACCATCTACTTATTTAACTATAACATAGTTTTTCAACTATGGCATCATATAACTGTGAGATTTCTCAAATAAACAAACATCTTAAATCATGAAAATTAAAACAAATAATTTTAAAACAATTAACACAAATTACCTTGTGTTTATCGTACTTCGCATAAACAAAGTGCTTTTTTTATGTATCATTTTTGAATGTTTTCTTGTGTAAGATTTAAAGAGATAGTAACGGTTTGGGATGGTGTGTGAAATGCTAATAAAACAGAAAGCAATGATTTTGTAAATTATAAACAATAATTTGCAATAATACATTATGACCCCTGTTATATACATCTGTTCTATATGCTGTGGATACACGGATATGTGCTGAGAGTTGCTGTTCCTATATAAGTGTACCGTATCATAGTTGTAGGCTTGTGAGAGTGTTAAATCTAATAAAAACAGGAAGAAATGATTAGTACATTCTTTTTGACTTGTTTAATTTAATTGAAAGCCATAAAACAACATTTGTTGTTTTATCTCATGAACTTTAATACTATTTTATAATTATAATTATTATTTTGTAAATACATACACAAATCTGATTCCTGCAACATGTTTCATAAATTGGAAGACAGGAGTATGTTTATCACTGTTATATTATTTTTTTTTCTTTCTTAATATCTCAGAAACCTAGACATCAATTGGTCATGTTTTGAAAGTATGCATTATTTAATGTTTTTTGTGTAATATTTCAAGAGATTTTCACTGAAGACAGTGGAATTTATGTCAGATTTATCACCTGGGCCCATATTAGTGTCACACATTAGTCATATTACTTTAAAGCCATAAGATGCTGCTCTTTACCTTTTTTAGTAATCCCGATAATCTAAGAACTGGTCCAAGCCATGTGAGGTGTTGTGATGGTGTCTGGCTTGAAGGCATTTGTGCCATTACCCATTTTTTCCTCCAGCATAGCTTCACTGGCACAGGGCCACCGGTGCTGACCCTGCCAGTAACCTAGTTCCTATGACAACCTCACCCCAGTGTAACTCTCACAAAGCTATTCCATTGCTGACATAAAAGTGAACAAAAGTGAACATTATCCATATTCCACTAATATGCACACACCTGTCTGTGGACTGTAGTTTATGAATCAACAGAGCCTGTGTCTTAGTAACCGTAGCCGGTGTTCTCCGGAAAAGGGAGCTGGTGCCAAGGGATAACAAGCCTTTCTTTGGCTTTTACACTCAAGTGGATTAGTTCGGGAAGGACTGTATACAAGCAACAGCTTAAAATGGAAAGCGAGCATCCAGCCAAATCAAAGCTACCACCGACGAAGCAGAGTGCAGTCAAACACATACGTCTGGCTTAAGGTTTTCCGACTCGTAATGAACGGAGGTATCAAAGGGTGGCTGTAAGTCATAAACAGCCAACAATTTGTCTAATTCATGCCTTCCTCACATTCTTCTCCATCTTTCTCACAGCATGACGGGAAGCCCTACTGTCACAAGCCGTGCTATGCTGCCCTCTTTGGGCCAAAAGGTGAGAACAGACTTCATAAGTTTGAGTGGAAATTCATACTGACACACTTTAATACCAACCTCAACATCCAAAAGTTTGGGATGGTGTGTGAAATGCTAATAAAACAGAAAGCAATGATTTGTAAATTATAAATAATAATTTGCAATAATACATTATGACCCCTCTGTTCTATATACTGTGGATAAATGGATATGTGCTGAGAGTTGCTGTTCCTATAGAAGTCTACCGTATCATAGTTGTAGGCTTTTGAGAGTGTTAAATCTAATAAAAAACAGGAAGAAATGATTAGTACATTCTCTTTGATTTGTATTTAATTGAAAGCCATACAACAACATTTGTTGTTTTATCTCATGAACTTCAATAATATTTTTCTTATTTTATTATTATTGTTATTTTGTAAATACATACACAAGTCTGATTCCTGCAATGTTTCATAAATTGTGAGACAGAAGTATGTTTATCACTGTTATTATATCCTCTTTTTTCTTTCTTAATATCTGGGAACTGAAGACATCAATTGATCATGCTTTGAAAGTATGCTGTCATCATGTAATATTTAGCAGGCGGGGCAGTCTAGAACCCACACTTTTTGATTAGGCTGCCATGCTGTGTGGCAATGTCAGGTTGAAATAAGCGTGGATGCCTCTAAAATGTGTGTGTGTGTGTGTGTGTATATATATATATATATATATGTATGTATGTATGTTAATAATGCCTTCACAGTTGTACAAGTCACCAAGGTCATGACACAGCTTTACCTTTATGCTTTATGGTGATTATCTGGATAGTGGTTTTCTTGGCCCAAAGAACATGGCATCCATTTATTCAAAATCTAAACAATCTAAAAAAGTTGAGTTTTTGGACCAAGGTGCATGTTACTGTGCGTAACTAAGCTGAAGAGAAGCATTTCTGGAGGTTGGAGACAAATATGTTCTGATGTGAATTTTTAAGGGGCCAAAGCTCACTGGCATTCATCTGTGATATTTAGCCTTGCCCTTTGGGGACAGAGATATTTCCAGATATTTCCTTGGATCATTTAATGATATTACAAGAAGTAGGGGGTAAAGCACCTAAAATCTGAGTAATCGCTCATTCAGGAAAGAGAATTATTTCGAGCCTCAACCCAAATATACTCACTATTATACTGTTTATACCGAAGCATCTTTAGGATAAGTGTTTGTTTTGTTTGTTCTTTTTCCCTATGATTTTTATATTCCGAGTGTCCCTTGTTTTGCAACATGTTGCAGGCATCAGTGTTAGAACGAACTTGATTTTGAGCTATATTTAAATGAAAATAGCACAAAGTATATTTACAAAGCACTGCTTTTTGTTTTTATCTGTATTTCATGCACCGTTTCAACTTTTTTGTTATAAAGGTTTGTACTTTGTATGATTATATTTGATACGACAAGTACTTTGGCAGGAACTGAATACATACTGCAGCTAGTCAGTGAACAGTAAGAGCCTGTGTCTCAGCATGCAAAGTTGTTATAACTGCTGATGACAAAATAGATCTGATAAATGAAAGCAAACCAAAATGAATGAATTTAATTCCAACTGATGTACACAGTCCATGTTAGTTCATGCATGTAATTTCCTGCAAATCACAAGAAACAGATTGCCCTCGCTGCGTTCCAATATTAGTGAAGGCCCCCTGCTGGACAATAGAATAGACATAGTAACAATGAACAACAATGATGATAATGATGATGAATAGTAAAGACCATCTGAATTTAAATGACCAGACCTTGTGCTGTTGATGTAATGTTTTAAACACTGTATGAGGTTTGGCCTCAACTGAACGTTAAAAAACTCTTATTCTGTCTCGTATGGGCATGCCATGACTTGGATATTTGCTTATTGTGCAGGTGTTAACATTGGTGGAGCAGGGTCTTATGTGTATGAGACCCCCATCAGTAACAACCCGACTCCAGCCAGTGTGGACTCTGCACCCAAGCCTGAAGAGAAGAGGTTCCCAGCAACCAGCAAACAACCATCTAAAGGTACCTTCTTCTCAAAGGCCAACAAAGACTGCACTTACATCAGACCTGGCAGCAGGAGTATTGAGGCTAGAGTGCAAAAGGAACGACAGCGGGGCAGCTACATCGACCCCAAGAGCAGCTAGTGATAAAGGCTTATCTGTTTTTATAACCAGTCACTGCACTACAGCTGTCTTTCTTCAAGCTTTGCATTTACGTTTACAGCATTTTTTAGACAATCTTATCCAGAACCACTTACAAAAGTGCTTTGTCGTCCACCCCTCTCAGCAGAATGTATCTTACTATCAGAAACAAGAGTCAGTACTGATATCTAGAAAGAAAGTTTCAAATACAAGAGATTTTAATAAGTGTAAGAAGTGCAGTGCATTGTTATCAGAATCAGATTTCTTGACCAAGAATGTTGACACACACACAAGGAATTTGGTTTCAGCAGTTTGTATCTTTCTAATCTTATATATAATACATAATTTACAGACAGTCCACAACAAATACACACAATAAGCAATATACACAGGATATGAGTAACAGGCAAACTATGTAAGAACAAGTGATTTACAGATAATGACCATACTATTTACAGACAATACACACTATATGGACTATATATACAGATATGCAGGTGTGTGTGTGTGTCATACTGCAAAAAGCATTAATATGCATGTATTGGAAAGAAATTGGTGTATATTATAATATGGAGTAAAATAAACAGAAATAGAGAAAACAAGAGAAGCTGTTGTCCAGGAGATGACATATTTATGATTAGATGTTCATGAGGTTGACTGTCCTAGCTGTCCTTATACAAAAAAGCATCACCAACCTTCAGTAATGAAGCAAACTCTGCCACATATCTTCATCTCTGAAAGGAAAGGAAAGGGAAGTGAAGAATAGGGTATCTGAACATTTTTTTTTTAACTTTGAGGAGAAGCAGAGCATCCATTTCATTGGACAAGTAGCATAAAAACTGAATTGAGATGACAAGCTTTCTGTAGGTCAACAGTAGATATCTAAATGGGCAACCAAAATGAAAACAGTAGCACATAGTTATATTTGATTGGCTCATTAGATCAAAGGTCTTACATCAAACAGTTTGCTCTTCTGGGAATTCCACACCACTGCAGGTTGAGTAGTAGGTCAAGACAAAGTAGAAATGAGGTGGGACTGATTCACTACTGAATCTGGAGCAGTGGTCTTGCTTCTAATGAACTTTTGCCTGTGGGTGGTGTTGAACTGAGAAAGCCAAAGCTGGTACGTTTCTTAGTGAAAAGGCCAAGAGCCTTAAAGCAGCACACTCTGGGGACCCTGAGGCCATTTAGTCCAGCTTTCCCACACTGCAGGCCAGAGGCCACACATCCTGCCCACTGTTTTCATTACGCAAAACCCAGCAAAAACAGCAAGACCAGAAAGAGGGCAAGTGTCTGACTGGCTGGCTATGCACACTGATTCAAATGTGTTTTCTCATTTCAGCTGGAAGCATCACCACCTTTTCTGGAGAGGCCAACATGTGTCCCAGATGTAACAAGAAGGTCTACTTTGGTAGGGTCGTGCTTGAGCTTTGTGACATGATATAACATCTAATGATTAAAAGCTTAATCAGGCTTTGCTTTCCTGTGGCAGCTGAGAAGGTGACATCTCTGGGGAAAGACTGGCATCGGCCCTGTCTGCGCTGTGAGAGGTGCAGCAAGACCCTGGCAGCAGGCAGTCATGCAGAGGTGAGGGAAAGAGATCAAAGGGTCCGAAGCTGAACAACTGTATAATCACAGTTCTGCACCTTTCACTCAAAATAAGAAAAAATGTTATATGCACGAATTCTCATTTTCTCAGTGCATGGACAGACATTTAAATCTTGAAGGAAAATAGGGAGTTGCAAACAAAACTATGTAAATACAGTTGTATGCAAAAGTTTGAACACCCCCCCAAACAAAACATGGAATTTGCCTGGGGGTGCCCAACTGTTGCATAAGACTGTACATACATTAAAACATTACAAGCTATAATGTCTTAAAGATTCACAAGAAATATACAAAAGTCATTAAAAATACTAAAATGCTAACAAATGTGTGTAAGCTACCAGTGCAGTATAAATAATTATATCTATCTATCGTTTAAAGCTTTCATTGGCTATCATACATATTCTGATGACATATTTTTGTTTGTTTGTATGTTTTGACAGCATAATGGACAGCCCTATTGCCATAAACCATGCTATGCCGTCCTCTTTGGGCCAAAAGGTACAAAACATGTTTAACCTCTAAGGGGTGCTGTTGTTCAATGCAAAAAAAATATTCCCTTCAGCTTGCAGCTTTTAAATGTATTATAATTAAGGTTGTACTGATCATTATATTTTATGTTTGATTCCTATTTCTTTAAAACACTTGCACTTTTTAGTACTTTCTATTACCCAACACTGCAATATAAATCATTTTATTTGTTCTTTAATGAGTCAAACTGGCATTCAGTTGCCAGTAATTCAGTAATCAGTTGCTTATATTAAGTATAACAAATGTGCCAATATTAACATACAACTGTTTTTTTAACACAGTGGGTTACTCATAATTATAATATGATAACCTACAGCAGCATTATAACAGTGTAGCATCAGTAGCATTCAGGTATAGCGCAAGGCATCTGAACATCAATTGCATGTTTGGAGCTGATGCCAATCTTGGCTAATTATTTCTGAAAGAGAAGCAAGATACCTGTAGTCTATAACAGAGGTCTCCAACCCTTTAGATTCAACTTGTATTCAAGAAGCTGCCAATCAGGCATTTGGGAAGAGTATAATGAGTTAATTTGTGGTTTGAACAAGGCTCTGCACTAAAGTAGCTCTCCAGGTAGAGAGAGTTATAGAGCATTGGTATATAATCTTAAGTACATATATGTACATCTATGTGAACTAGTAATAATCAAGAACTTCATATAACCTGCTTCATAAAATGTATGTAGTCAGTTATTCTGAGAACATCATTTGTTCTGCTATAGAGAAAGTCTATATGTGTATGGAAGTCATTGTTTGAAGACACTGGTCCATGATTGTGTTTTCAGGAGTAAACACTGGTGGAGTTGGCAGCTACATCTACGACAAGGAGCCCAACACAGAGGCCCAGCCGTGAACCTGCGTTTTCGCAAACCTGCTACTCTACAGTCCCAAACCTCCACTACAAACACGGCCAATACCATCAGCCTACACACACTCACACACACCCCAACCTCCCACCATGCCTATGGAAACCAGTGCCAACGTGGACCTCTCTGCAAAAGTGACGCCACATACTGAAACCTGTTTTTATTTTTTCCTTTTTTATGCCTGACATGCCTGATAACTTTGTTTTATGTGAAAACAGACCTGCCTCTGCACCCTCAGTCTGCTGTATTCTAAGGGAAGTCATTAGTCTGACCACCTTGTCACCTGATCTGTCTATTCCCTTTTCTCTAGGATTATATACGCTGTATGACCAAAAGAATCCAGACATCCCTTCTATTTACTAAATTCAGCTAGGTGCACACATTGCTGACGCACGTTCAGTTGTGCTCAGAGTTGTATAATCTCTATAGAAAAGCACAGCCAATAGAATGGGACATGTTGGAGCAGCTGCATATGTGCCTGATATCACCATGTCCATGTCCAAGCATCAACTAGAGGCAGTGGCGCAGTGGTTCTTTGGAGTTATGGAACACCATCCAGTATCTTTGGGATAAGTTGCAGTGCAGTTTAAGATCCACAACCAAAAACAGAATATCAGTACCTGCCCTCATTATTGATCTTGGTGCTGAATACAATCAAATCCTCATAACAATGTTACTCTTCCCAAAAGAGTAGAAGTTCAAGCTCCCTATTATTAATTCATTTATAATTTCTCAGGTCACAGGGGAAAGCAGGAAACACCCTGGACAGGCTGCCAGTTCATCACAGGGCAGACATACAGACCTAGGGGTCAAATCTTCAACTAGCCTGACTGCATAACTTTGGACTGTGTGAAGCAAACGGGAGCACCCTGAGAAAAAAAACACACAGACATGGGGAGAACATGCAAGCTCCACACAGAAAGGACCCTTTGTGATGCGATGTGACTGTACTATCCACTACCAGCCTGCTCCTTATTAATAACCTTGAATTAATGTGTGTATTTTGGACATAAAGTGTATGTCTTCTTAGCTTTTAGTAACGGTAAAGCAATAGCTTGGTGAAAAATCAAACTCACACACTTTTCCCTTGACCTTAAACTGGATCAGCCAAGACATTTTTGGTGTCCAAGGTTTGCCTCTGTAGATTTAACCTGAAGTCACAAAGCTTATTGGTAGATATTAGCTTCTATTACATTGGCAGCTGTGTTATTTTCCAGTACAAGGCTACAGAAGGAAACAGTGTGTACATTGTGTAAATGCAGATTTCTCATCAAACTAGTGCTTTAAAATAGTAGTAGATCTCAGCTCTTTCCAAGTTGAAACAATTGGGCCTAGCCAGTTCAAACATATATCCGCATCGACCTTTAAGGCTGTGGTGGTTCTGCATTGATATCAGCTAAATATAGCATAGAGCTTTTTTCAGATGTGGAGGAGCCGGGTTGTTTTAATGGTCTGCTGACAAGCAGATCAATCTCACCTCAGAGCCTCCTCACACAGGTGCAGCACAGGAGCACTTTGCTATAAATCTCTGAGATTTTCACCAACCCAGATTCGCTTTTTGGCTGCCTAACAGCGTTCCTAAGTCAAAGTGTTTTAGATTTAGTTTAAGATATACACAGACAGTTAAATACAGAGATGATTCTTATTTAAGGGGGTGCAGATTCCTGTTTATGTTAAAGCTCACAGGGGGGCTGAGAGGTATAGAGGGCTTTATGGTAGGTACCTAATGATTGAGTAGCTGAGACAAATATTTCTGGGACTGTTTTCGAAGGCTGGCCTAAGACCAAGGAGTAAACGAAATGAATAAGCTGTTCAGAGTATTATGTGTGGTCTGGTTATTGAAGAACTGTCCACATATCTCCTTGTGATGAAACTACATACATTTGCAAGTAGAAAGTAGTTGATAGAAACCTTTAAGTTAAACTTTATTGACAATGCATTCTCATGGAATGTGCATTAGTGCTCAGTGACTGTTATTGCCATGATATTTGTTTGCTGTAGTAGGGCTGTGTACTTCTAAGGACTGACTGTTCCTTGATCAAAGACAGCTCACACTTAAATCCTGCTGCTTCTGTCTTTTTAATCCCCTATTAAAGTGTATGTATGGCTTTTCTGTGCACCGCTCTTCTATTTATTGTACACTTATGTGAATGTCATTCAGATAAGAGCTACATTTTATTAGGCACACCTACTTTGGATTTTTAATTCTCTGTTCCTTTTTAGTGTCACTTAATATGTAGTACAATTATAGATTATAGATCTGTTTTAGTATTTGTTAGCTTTTACTTTACTATGTTCATCCGTGATCAGGACCAAAACTGAGCAGGTGGGTGGTAGACTATTCTCAATACTACAGAGAATAATCTGACGACCAGAACTATCTAGCCAGCAGCAGCCTTTGACCAGAAATTGACCACTGAGGGAAAATGTATGCTTCACACAAACTGTGTAGCAACCGAGGAACTGCTCTGACTTTACATTTACAAGATGGGCCAATAAGGTAAATGTGTCTGATAGAATGTACAGTGTACAGTCAGGACCAAAGGTCCAAAAATTTAGGTTTTCACAAAGTTTGCTGCCTCAGTTTGTTTAGAACCTGTTGTCAGATGTTTATATGGTATAATGAAGTAGAATTACAATAGTTCCATATGCGTGGTCACTTTTTATTGACAAATATATCAAGTTTAAGCAAAGACTTCATGTTTACAGTGTTGACGCTTCTTCTTTAAGACTTCTGCAATTGGCCTCAGCATGCTGGATATCAGCTTCTGGGCAAAATCTTGAATGATGGCAATCCATTCTTGCCTAATCGGTGCTTGGAGATGATCACAGTTTCTGGGTTTTTGACCACAGGTTCTCAGTGGGATTGAGATCTGGGGAGTTTCCTGGCCATGGCCCCAAAATCTTAATATTTTGTTCACTGAGCCACTTGGCTATCACATTTGCCTAGTGACATGGTGCTCCATCATGCTGGAAAAAGCATTCCCACTCCTCTGGATGAGAAGCAACCCCACACAAGAATAGTCTCAGTATGCTTCACTGTTGGCATGACACAGGACTCATGGTAGCGCTCACCTTTTCTTCTCCGGACAATCATTTTTCCAGATGTTCCAAACAGTCTGAAGGGGGCTTCCTCATAGAAAATAACTTTACCCCAGTCCTCTTTACAATCCCTATACTTCCTGCAGATTGTCAGTCTGTCCTTCATGTTTTTCTTGGAGAGAAGTGGCTTCTTTGCTGCCCTTCTTAACACCAAGCTGTCCTCCAAAAGCCTTCATCTCACTGTGTGTTCAGATGCACTCACACCTGCTCTCTGCCATTCCTGAGCAAGCTCTCCACTGGTAGTGACCCGATCTTGCAGCTGCATCCTCTTTAGGAGATGGTCCTGACGCTTGTTTGACTTTCTTGGGCGCCCTGAAGCCTTCTTCATTGCGACTAAACCACTCTCCTTGGTTTTGATGATTGGATGAATGGGTGTTTGGGGTGCTATCTCACAAGCAGCAATGTCCTTACCTGTGAAACCCTTTTTGATGCAAAGCAATGACAACTGCAGGAGTTTTCTTGGAGGTAACCATTGTTAACAGAAGAAACAGAACTTTTTTCATGGCAGGGAATGACTTTGCAATTAATTGCAAGTCATCTGATCAATCTAGAGTTAACAGAAATTGCCACCAAAAGAACTGAGACAGCAAATTGGAGCCATTCTCAAAACTTTTGGCCACGACTGTGCAGTGAGTGGACACAGTGCTTAAAAACTCCAGTAGCACTGCTGTGATCTGCAGCTAGGTCCTGTAGGGAGCATGACCAGTGACAAGAATCTTATGGGCCCCTGTGCAAAAATGAATACAGTGAATACAAAAACCTGACAATGTAATTTGCTTGTTTCACTATATATTTCAAAATATTGTATTCACTATTTTATCAATGAAATTGATTCCAATTTGTCCAATTGATTACTCCACCCACTAGCACCTAATGTTAACCTAAAGGTTTACATTAAGTTATTTGAATCGCAATAAATGTCTTGTTTAGCTGCGTGCCAAAATAAAAAAAAACTTAGGTTACAATAAACAGCATTTAAATTTATATTTTTATACAAACAGTAAAAGTTTAAAATCAGAGCAAAGCAAGTTATTAAAATTAATTAGATAGCTAGAGGTCAATAGCACCTATTTTCTAGAAACTGTCCTCTGATACCGAATTGTGAATTATTAGCATTCTACGTTCATTAACTATTCCACTTATTATATAATGAGTGTTTCTGTTGCTCTTTTGGTTTAGAATGTAATCTGAGTTACACTGTATCGTGAGCTCCAAACACCCAAGCCCAAATGTTTTGACAAAACAAGCCCTGTGTTTGAAGTTGTGCCATGTGCAGGTTAATAATAAATGTCTCCCTTCACATGTTCTTTTGTTGACAGCAGCACCTTGAACACAGCTGGCTGACTGTTGGACCTTTCCTCCACCACACCCTGCTGTTAGCTCAAAGCCAAGGCCACAACCAGCACACTCATACATTCACAACACTCCCTCCTGAACATGCTGAGTGTTTGTCCTTCGATTAAAGTATTTCTACAGATCTCCATTCATGAACCCTCAAAGATGACAACCTGTGAAGCACACCCCCTTCACATGAAATAAAATCCAGTAGATCAAGCCATTATGTGCGGGGCAATTGGAATCGTACAAAAGATGCCTTTACTGTTGTCACTGTGATGGATCTGGGGTGAGGTTACCAAGTCTGAAAAAGAGGCCTGAGAAGAGAATGAGGAACATAAGCAAAAGAGAATATTCCAGCAGTTAAATATGGAGTTGACTATAAATGTCATTCATGTTTGCACTGAAACAGGAATAAAACAAGCACACCAGGTTTCCATTGAAAGTTGGTGCAGTGGAGTTTCACTCTAACCTCACAGCAAGATAACGTAATGACAGCAATGCAGAAGCAATTACTGAGTTTCTGTTTGCAAACATAGAGAACTGGTAATGTTATAGTTCTCTTCAAGACACACACACATACATCAGTGCAGCAAATCAAGCACGAAACATTCCACAAACATCTGCTGTATAACAAATTCCTTCTTTTAAAAGAGTTCTTCATGTGCTACCTCATAGGAATGAAGAAGCGACTTACATCATCTTATTATATCATGTGAAACTGTTTACTAGTGATGCGCCTCTATGAGAATGATACCGATACAGCAGTATGCAAAGTATCTGTGTTTTGTTGTATCTGTATTTTAAGTGAGAAAATAAGTCAACACATCCTCTACAGAGATCATCAGCACATTAGAATTCACAAAATATAATTTATCTAATAAATATAACTCACAGGGACAAAAATAAAACAAACTATGTGGCCTGCGCAAAATGCTATGGCACATTTTCCCTTATGATAAACTCAGCAATTAAACAGAAATATAATAAACTGTGTTTTCTGTATTTTCATGTACATCAATATGCATTCATAAAATGTAAAATCTGCGGCTACATTCAACTGGGTTATCTTTCTGGAGAGAAATATAACATTTATTTATAATTACAAATTCAGTAAAATGAACGAGATGTGCATTTTCTGAAGGAAGTACCAGTGAAAATAAACCAATTAGAAACAATAAAAGAAAAAGGTTATTTTAAAGGATAGATAGATAGATAGATAGATAGATAGACAGACAAACAGACAGACAGACTATATGTCTAAAAGCATATGGACACCCCTCCGAATATTTGACTTCAAGTGTTCAGCCACACCCATTACTAACAGGTGTATGAGCATGCAAAGATATTTGAATTGAAGAAGATCCATTCCTGTTCCAGCATGTACCGGTTTGTGCCCCTGTGCGCAAAGCCAGCTCCATAAAGCTGTGGTTTGAGGAGTTTGGTGTGGAGGAGATGCAGTGGCCTGCAAAGAGCCCTAATCTCAACTGCATTGAACACCTTTGGGATAAACTGTGAGCCAGACCTTCCATCCAAGATCAGTGCCAGACCTCACAAATGCTCTTTTGACTGAATAATCAATATTAACGTTGATGGTTTTGGAATAGGATGTCCAACAAGCTCATACAGGTGTGATGATCAGGTGTGCAAGTTTTGGCCATATAGTGTAGATAGACAGTTGTACAGGGGTAGATGCACAGACACGCTGGACAGATGGATAGCACTGTAGTCCAGTCTTAACTAATTATTCTAATCTTCAATAAATTAAATAAAGAAACATCATCGAATATCAATTTGACATAATAGCCAAATCTAAAAAATTTTTCAGTGCCAACACCATAAAGCAATTATCACCCAGTACTAATATAACTCCACTATATATATAATTCTTCCTAATATGGCACAGCTATAAAAACAGCTTCTTTAACTCCACCGGACATTCTCTCATCATATCCCACCCAAGGAAGTAATGCAGTTGCCTGGATACACAACATTCCAGTCACATCACAGAAGCCCTGACACTGAACACTTATTGTTCCTATTACACACTCCTTAATGACGAAACACAGTAGTTCCCACCACAGACAGACACACACACATACACACGTCCGTCGTAGACCTCTGATGGCAGCTGCCAAATTAAACACAGATAAAGTATTCTCGATACTAGACAAGCCTTCACTGTAAAGGAACACAAACATATTGCAGAGGCCAACAGCAAACTTGCGTAGAGGGACAGAAACGCCCCAGAATGATGTGTTAGTAATATACTACTGAGACCGAGACTACATGTCACTATCACTAATAAACCAGCTGACACTAGACTTTGGCCTCACTGATCTCGAGCTGGCAGCAAGACAGTAGTGGAAAAGAATGATGGCCACTACATTACACAAGAAGCTGCTGCAAACAATGTGATATTCACCACCAGCAATTCACCACCTTTTTTTAAATTCCAATAGAACTGGGAGTGGTCAAATCTGAAGGTAAAATGAGCTCATGCAAACTTCGGCAGCGATGTTGTTCATCATTTCATTGTCATCCCTTACAAAAAAGAAGTTTATTCAAGTGTACCGTTAGTTTACTTCTTTTAAACAAAAGGAAGTGAGTATGGTTTCAGTTTACTTTTTATGTACTTCTCTGTGATATACTAAACACAGTTATACTTAAGTATGCTGGGGTTATACTGACAAGTATAGAACAGTCTAAGTATATTTGGCCTTTACTTGTTCTTAATCTTTTGATTGAGATAGTAGAAGTATTCTTGCTCTGCACAAAAACACATCCAGTACAATATTTATTTAAAATTTCATCTATAAAGATTTATAAAGATACAAATATGTTTCTTAATCTGAGTGTGTCTTGTTTATTTTATGTGGTGAGTAAGTAAACATTGTTAAGTTCTATTTTAAGTAGAAAAAAACCCTTAAACCTAGTCATATACTTTAAAGTACAACAATAATATAAGCAGTAAATTATAAGTATTAAGTTAACTTCACTTAAAGAAAACTTACAAGCTTGTAAACTAACAATAAAACCTTAAGTTTACTTTTAGTGTAGTTGCAGTACAGAAGATGTAAACTAGTTGTATACTAGTTGGTTTACTACTCTTACAATTAAAATGTACTTAAAGGTATACTTTTAAAAACTAGAAAGTGGGCCAATTTAGTCCCAAGATGTATTAAAATAGTATATATAAAAGTATACTACTAGTACAATGACATTAGTATAGTAACTGCATAAAGTATATTTAATAAAAAGAACTTTAAGTATACTTATTTTCTGTAAGGGTAAACACAACTAAACTAAGTAACTTAAGTGAACTCACATCTGGTGTATAAAGGAATGTGTAATACTATAATATTCCAAAATAAGTTGCCTCATTTGGAGTTAACTCTAACTCTAGTATACAATAATATCTAAGTACAGAAGGTATATAAATACTTATAATCTGTGCCTGTGACAATCCAGTAGAAAAGCTGATGTACTTTCTTTTTTTACTTGAACCATGTTCTGCTGAATTTTTATTTTGTACTGCTGACTAATGAGCCGCTGAAACATCTCCCAATGGAAACATCTGCATGAACTGAGTCATGCTTCATGTAAATGATATGTAAAAGAGGTTCTGGTTGGCTTGATTTTATCATTTAAGGTCATATCTCTGCACATTTCCGGGTCTCACAAAGTTTTCAGAAATCTGTGCATCATTAAAGGCAGTCAAATCTGAGTTCTGATCAAGTCCTTCTAATTATTAAAAACATCTTGTAAAATTCTGAACGGTTAAGTCTCAGTGAGCAAGCACATAAACTTGCGGTGAAAATATCAAGCACAGTAGTTTCTCCCTCGTAGTTGAAAAGCCGTCTCGCTTAATGTGTGGAATACATTTTTAAGGTGAAATAAAAACGATCGTTCCATTTCTTTCTTTTTTTCTCTCTGGAACGACCTCTGCAGCGAGGCTGTCTCTTCTCAATCACACCCTACAGTCACATTTGTGCAGTCCTATTCCCTACATAGAAATAATAAAATCTTCCACTGGAGCAAAAATCATAGATTCATCTACCAGATGGCTGACTCTTCAATAAAGCGGCTATGCTATGTGGGGTCTAAAGGGGTCACTAAGTTGCGGGGCCAAACTCAGAGTACCCGTTACGTCACCTTGGCTTTGGTTCAGTCAGCTTTCCTTTGTTTTTTCCCCTGATAAACCACATCTCCTTTTATAGAACATGTGCACAAGGCTTCGTTAAAGTTAATTCTTAACTCCTTGCACACTTGGCTTATTGCTCATGTATTAATCTTAAGGTTTACTACTCAGTGACTGTTAGGGGTGTGCCAATCATTAATTTCCTGATTTAATGATCGAGCTCACTGATATGAAACACTAACCATTCAAGCAAACATTTCTAAACAGCTGACAATGTTGACAAGATAAGCTCCCATTCTTTATATGTGATAAACCTCAATACAGATCAGCTGAAAGAAGAATGAATTGGCCCCCTGTCAGAGCAAGTGGTAGGAGGTGTAGTCTGGCATTGAGGAGTCATACGCCTCTCTGACATTCTGGGTGGACATCTGTAGTGTGACAGTGTGACAGCAAACAGCAGCTGACCTGTGCACTGTACATGGTGGGACACGCCTATTTGATGGCGCCTCTAACAGCCTCCGTCCCGTTTCAGATTAAGTCCAGATTCTTTTCACCCACTGGTGTGATGCTGCCAGCTGTCTCTCAGACAATCGAACCATTAAAACTGGAATGGATAGCCAACGTTGGCTCCTGCTGTGACAGATGAAAAGGAGAATGCTGGCTGCTGCAGTCTGGTAGCTAGAGTATAGCGACTGATGCTTACGCTATCTGGCAGACGTGATCAGCTTCTCCTCTGCATATGACCTAACTTCCTACTACTTGCAACTTGACCAGCAAAATCATTATCAGCATCAAAGTCTCCATCCATCACATTCCCTCAAACCGACACCTCATCCCTTCACTTTTTCCCTGTCATAAGGCTGTGTTCCAGGCTTTGGCCTCCACTTCTTTCCTCTTCTGATCTTGTTCCCTTCTTTCCTCTTTCGTAACAATCTGCAGATGGTCATCCCAGGCTGCAGATGTTCCTCAGCCTGAAAACACTTTGCATTTCTTATTTATTTGTCCGATCCATCTTCCCTCCTATCCATCGTGAGCCCCACGAGTTCAGACACACTGCCAGATGTTAGTCGGATTCAAATGCTGTACAGTACATAGGCAAACCCCTCTTTCAACTCTATTTGCTCCAGCCTATGGTCATTATGTGGCAATTAAAGGCCTGATTTCCGTGTCCCAATGATGAGAGGCTGTAAGACATAAAAGCTCCATATTCGCCAAGGGTTAAGACAGCATTAGCAGAGTGCCACCCCAAGAGATCTGCTTTACCCACAAAATCACACCACAGGTGCATTTCAAATTGATTAGGGTTGCATTGAGATCTGAGAAGATGGCATCCAGCCACTTGCACAACCCAGAACTCCTTCCTGTAAGCTATAAAGCAATGGTTCAAACGTACACAGCTTTTTCTTATCCCAAAATGAAGTCAATCATCCTAATCTTGCTTGGTGCCTATGTTTTTAGCTTTGTGCTGGAGATGCAAGACCAACATCCCTTGCAGAAAATAAGTATACTTAAAGTTAATTTTATTCAGTATACTTTATGCAGTTACTATACTAATGTCATTGTACTAGTAGTACACTTGTATATGTACTATTATAATACTTCTTGGGACTAAATTGGCCCACTTTCTAGTTTTTAAAAGTATACTTTTAAGTACACTTTAAGTGTAAGAGTATTAAACGAAGTATACAACTAGTTTACATCTTTTATACTGCAACTACACTAAAAGTAATCTTAAGGGTTTACTGTTAGTTTACTAGCTTGTAAGTTTTCTTTAAGTGAAGTTAACATAATACTTATAATTTACTTCTTATATTATTGTTGTACTTTAAAGTATATGACTA
Source organism: Megaleporinus macrocephalus (assembly GCA_021613375.1). Taxonomy (NCBI): domain Eukaryota; kingdom Metazoa; phylum Chordata; class Actinopteri; order Characiformes; family Anostomidae; genus Megaleporinus; species Megaleporinus macrocephalus. Next base: position 38,363,547 of record CM038712.1, read on the forward strand.
GGTTTAAGGTTTTTTTCTACTTAAAGTAGATCTTAACAATGTTTACTTACGCACCACATAAAATAAACAAAACACACTCAGATTAAGAAACATATTTATATCTTTATAAATCTTTATAAATCAAATTTTAAATAAATATTGTACTGGATGTGTTTTTGTGCAGAGCAAGAACACTAACTTCTACTATCTCAATCAAAAGACTAAGTACAAGTAAAGGCCAAATATACTTAGACTGTTCTATACTTGTCAGTATAACCCAAGCATACTTAAGTATAACTGTGATTAGTATATCACTGTGAAGTACATAAAAAGTAAACTGAAAGCATACTAACTTTCTTTTAGTTTAAAAGAAGTAAACTAATGGTACACTTGAATAAACTTCTTTTTTGTAAGGGATGGTTAATGGAAGCATGTATGTTACAATGTTAGCACTTTGCAAACTGCTCAAATTATTTTAAAAAATCATCTGTTTTTCATTTGCTAAAAAAACTTAAATAGACTTGCTCATGTGGTTTGACATGCTTTTACTGACAAAAAATGGCTGCTCGTACTGCTTTTTAGCTATGCTATGTACTTTTTTCCAGTTTTAAAGATTTCAGTGAATCTTACACAGTCAAACCCTACATAAAGTCTGCTTGAGAATACATAACCATTTAATATGCTTTACTTCAAGTATGTAATTATTTTTGGCCTACAGTAACCTGGTGGCTTTAAGCTTCCATTGTTTGTTAGCTACATTAGCCTCGTAGCAACAACACAAAACCAAAGAAGCAAATTCTGGACGCTAAACATGTCTTGGCTGATTGTCTACATTTGAGGAAAGGGAGAAAAATGATTGTGTAGATTTGTTTTTTGGCTGAACCACAGCTGTGATCATTAAATTGATACAGTAAGTCTCTGCTTCTTCTCTCCACTTCTGGGCTCAAAGCTTCCACTCAACTCCTCTCACCAACACACATCCCCTTCAGAACCTAGATATAGAAAACAGACAAGTGGGCTCTCCATGATGACTGTATCTAACAGGAACCAGCTGCTTCATCATGTTATCATCTGACTCCTTCTGTGTGTCAGTGATTGGACTCCACCAACCAGGCTGGGACAGATACACAGGGATAAACACAGATCTGGGCTCTGCTTTCTACAGTCCAGTGACTCACATCATAGATCAGACAAGTCTGAGAAGTGTCTGTAGCATGGCTTCACTGAATATCCATGCCAAGCCAAACAGGAGAGCTATTCATCTGCTGTTCTGTTCTTCTTATTTTCTGTCTGCCTGGAATGGTTCTAGTGTACTCAGATAGCCACGATCTGGGGAAATGCAACAGTTTCCACTGTTCGCATTGGCTGGGATGGTGGAGGAAAGGTTGGACTGCTCTCCTCAGCCCATCAGCAAGATGGTGATTAGATGATGATAAGAAGTCAAAACACATGCTGAGGTGTATGCATAATAACTACATTGAAGATGTAATGAATAGTTGACTAATTTGTATATGAGGTAATAGCAAAGCCTCTGGTTATTATCAGTTTTACATTTTGCTATCCCATTATGACTAGCAGCAAGCCCTCCTGAGGTACTTACTGGTGAAATAACTGGCCCTTCCTCATGTCTCTGGTGGTCTTTTTCCTTACTTTTCTTGCTAAACGTCCTGCCGTGCATGTGTTTATTTCCAGCCACCCCATTGTGGCATTTAATCTGGGCTGCCTTCCCATAATTAATCTAACACAGACCCCATTTTCCTCTGTATTTCATCCGCTTCATCTGTTCCGTTCCTCAAGGACCACAGTCATTTTGTTTTTGGAGCACACATGACAAGCGCACACTGTCTGGCATATCTTGATTAGGATATGTGACAGCGTGGATGTAGGCTGTTTGTTTTCATGGCTCCTGTATTTGTTGTTGTGCTCTCAGCTTAGATGGACATTGAGTGTTCACCAGAAGGCCTAAACTAGCAGCAATACAGGAGCCAAAGAGCCAACACCCAGTGACGTCAGCATATCTCTATGCTTCGCCCACTGGTCCATTCAAGGAAAACACAGTGGGTGGAGAAAGCAGACTAAGATGAGGACAAAAAGACGAATGTAGAGAAAATGCTGTGGGTGGAATACTAAAAGCTGGAGCAACGCTAAATTAGAACCACAACAAGCTAAATATAGCAAAATCTAAACACTGCAGACTTTGATAGTTTTTGTTTCTCCATGATATTCCACTCCATCCAAGCCTGGTCCTGGCTCCTCACTCACTTGATCCAACTAATCAGCTAACTAGCAAGTCCTTGAAGTGAGAGTAACAGAGGCAGTACAGTCACAGACGGGAAAACAGTGGAAATGACTACCAGGCCAACACGTGCCACTTTACTGCGCTGGGTCAAAGAGTCTGGGCTACCTCACTCTTTAATCACTTGTTAAACAATGTGGTTATGGTGCGCACAGTGTAGAGTGTATACAGATAACAGTGTGCATTCCACATTAAAGAGTAAAGGAATTTATTAGAAAAGGGATTTATTCGGGAGTAGACTATGCTTTTTCCCAAAAACCTGCCAGACTTACTTACTGCCTGTTACAATGGATCTGTGTTAATCATACATGATTTTTTTCATTTGTTCATTTAATTTTCCCCCTTAATTTCAACAACATATGACACAGAATTTAGTGAGTTAACAAAGACAGATATTGAAAGTCAGAGAAACTTGCAAGTTAGGCAACTTGGCCACTCTGTAAGCGCTAACACTGTTTAAATTCATGTGTTATGTTCAGGTTAATAAAATCTAACTAATTAACTGACTAATTATAATCTAACTGACATTAATTAGAGTTAAAGGAGTGAACTCAGTCATGTTTTTATGAAACTACAGCTTGTGTCACTACTCTACCTCTACCTAAACTGTGTATCAAATGTTTTGGAAGTTGAACTGTAGCTATTTTGGTCATAACTCTAAGGCATTAGCCAGTACATAACTAACAAGTATTGCTAAGCTTTGAATAGCTGTATACACATTATATTATATTTTTCATTTAAAGAAAAAAAACTTATTTGCACAAGTTTCAGTAGGTAAAAACTAAATTACACAGATTTTCACTTTTACTTTAACCTGCTCACCACGCAGCTATGAGAGACAATGTGGCCATTTGTAAATGCACTGGTGTGATTAAAATAAGGCTCTGCCTACAGAGAAAAACTCTTTGTGTTTCAGCAGTGATGACTCGGGACTGCAGGGTTTTTTTTTACCTAAAAAGTAAAATAAAGCAATTTTTAATGTAATTTAATTCATTTTAAAATATTTCTTTTTAAAAATTGGAAAAATACAAAGTTGTTTTAAATAGTATTTAGCCTCCCAGCAGAAAGTATCTTACAAATAATTATTTTGTATATATATATATATATATATTACACTACCGCTCAAAAGTTTGGGATCACAGTGAAATGTTCTTGTTTTCAATGGAGTATCTTCTTCCTTAACACAACAATAGACTGACGGGTCTCTAAAGAAAGTTGTTTCTTTCTGGTCATTGTGAGTCGGTCAGCAAGCCATCAACTGCTGATGCTTCAGATACTAAACTAACCTAGAATGTTGTTCTCCCTTTTATACTCACTTATTAGTAGAATGTTTTTCAGCTGTGCATCACAATTGAGCAAGAGTGTCCTAACAACCAATTAGTCCAATAACATCCTTAACTTGGATTGGCGGAGATTTAGGCAGAGGACTGAGAATTGCTGATAATAGACTATATGCAAAATAAGCCTCTATACAAAAATAGACTTTAATACAAACATTTATATTCTTTAAAAATCATCTGATACACTTAAATTAATTGTGAGTTGCATGAAAATTGCATGAATTGCATGAAAATTGCATGAAATTAAATTCTAAAGTGATCCTAAACTTTTGAGCAGTAGTGTATATGTATTATTAGTTAAATAAGTCTATAGGACAAACAGATGACAATTGTGAATTCACATCCTACAGTTCACGTCTTCAGTTTAGGATATTTTATTTATATCTGGTTTAGGATTAAATTTCCCTCCCCTCTCCAAACTCTTGGGATATTAGGCATTCAGTTTAGAGTGAAGTTCATCACACAAAGCTGCAGCATAGTAGCTTATCATCAGTGTCTGGGCATGCCTAGTTGTGATTGGTGAATCGGTGGGTAAAGGGGTTTAGACTAGGAAAGTTTGCTTAGGAGTGCAATTAAAAATTTTCGAATCAGCCCAACACGGGCTGTATTTGCAGAGGGCGCAGAGATGAGTAGAACTCTCCTGATTACAGCAGGAAAAAACCTCAAACGTTCAAGGAAAAGTTACTGCAGGACCGGAAAACACCGGCTTTATCCTAGTGCTCTGTACAAGACAAAGAGAGATGTTAGAGACAAAGTGCGTGATGACTAGACCGGCTTTGTGTGCAGGTTCCTCGAGTTCCTACAGCTGCAGATCCGCTACTATTTCACAGAGCCACATTCTTCAGTGGTCTGAAAGCGTTCCCACATAAACCCACCACGGGAGCCCTCCGGTCCAACTCTGTCGCTTGGGAAAACTTTTCCCTGAGCTTTCCTTTTCTTGTCTGGAGAGCAAATCAACGTTTGTTTGTGTTGAGAGTGATGGTTTCCATGGAGATGGGTGCATTCTCAGACATCCAGCATACCAGAGTATTTTAATACCTTCAGTATCATTTCATATCACACTGCAGTCATTATAAATCTTCAATTTCCTGTTCATAAGGGATGAAATGCAGAAGAGAGAAACAGTCTCTTCAATAAAGAGACACTACAGATACTAGTAAAAATGTGATCTCCCGTAAAAAAGTAGCCCCACTCGTGCAAACGTTTTATGAAAAAGCAAAAATTTGTGAATTTAGGGGCTAGAATGTGGTTAACACCTGCTTACTGAATCTAGAAGTAGCAAATGAAACACTATGTGATAAATGCTAGCTTGCACTGAACCTGTGGACTGTAAATGATTACTATATGAGGCCACAGTCGATTGCATCTGATGCACACATAAGAAAATGTCTTCTCTTGTTCTGTATCATTCTTGGCTTTTCTCAAATTTGGGAATCCTAGTTATAAATAAAAAGTCTACTCATTGCACGCACTGCAGAGACATTGGCTTATGTGAAAATGTCAAGATTACAAGTCTTAGCTGAACTGGTTTAAATGGCTTTAAAACCAACAGCATTTGGCATGCGGCTGTAGGGAAGCCTGATGTCTAAGGAGCACACTGAATGTTACACATAATACCGTTTGTAATAAACACCGTAAGACATCTGGATTTGTCCAGCGCACATCCATTCAGCCCAACACCTCCTTCTTTAGTGCAGAGTTATAGCAGGACCGCTGCTCTTGCTGTGTCCAAGTTGCTTTGAGCCTAAAAACCCTTGACCACAGCACAGCCTCCTTCTCCAGCCAAGGCCACATTAAACAGACGCAACTCAAATGCCTCTTGAAATAAATGATTATTTCCGTATGCAAAGGAGACCAAAGTACCAGAAATAAGGTTACATATAGCAAAACCACTGAGGGGAAATGATCACATACGACTGGACGTAAACCCAAGTGGTCTGTGGAGCGTCAACTTGAAGGCTTAATAAGAAATGCCAAGGAGCCTTAATGGCACAGACAGAAAATAGTCCTTGAGATCAGCTGCACTGATTTGAGAGGCCAAAGTGGGTAAGGTGTGTTTCTAATTACTGTATCATAAATCCATGAAGTGCTCTGCTGCTCCACGTAAATTTACTAGCCATTCTCACAGTCATGCCATGTTTAATGGGCAGTTTTATCGGAACAACAGTATCCAATAACACCAGACCACAACTGAAACTGCCAGCGTTATAGCTGATGGTTGGCTGCTGATGATGGATTATGCAACATGCACATGCACGTCAGTCTGAATTTCAACAACGTGCTTAAAAACTTAAACATAGGCTTTAATCTCCCTTTTACCTGACAGCTCGCATTCCTAACCTGAGCCACAGGTGCAATGTAAAGGAGACCTATCATGCCTTTACTGCCTTTAGTGTGTTTTGTAGGTTTTTATGCATGTAAATGTTCTGCTAAGGCAAAAATACACACCAGAGGCAGAAACTCTCTCCCACAGAAATGCCTTGTTGGTATTCCAGCCCTTTTCTCTATTACAAGGTGATGGCATCTCATAACATAATCATTATTGACTGCCTACTGGCAAGGTTGGCATGCCCTCACATAACACTGCACCCTTACCACTCTGAAATACTTCTCCAGTCTAGCTCGTGAAGGTGGTTCAGGTCTACCAACTTGATCTACCAACTTGTTCTACCTAACATTCAGTATCAGACTCTGTCTTTGTAAGAATAGCCACAGGAGTGTGGGGTTGACACATTATAGCATTTGAGAAATTTGTCACAGGTACTAAATGACCTCATAACTGTATAATCTATAAACACTGGCAACAGAATGAGATGCTCTGATGGAGCTGCACATTAGTCTAAGGTTACCAGGTTCAATTCCAAGCATCAGTGCCATGTCTTGTCACTGTCATGGACCAGCACCATCCAATACCCTAGGGATATATATATCACAGTGAAATTTTCTTGTTTTCAATGGAGTAGCCTTTCTCCCTAACACAACAATGGACTGACGGGTCTCTAAAGAAAGTTGTTTCTTTCTGGCCATTTTGAGTCGGTCAGCAAGCCATCAACTGCTGATGCTTCAGATACTAAACTAACCTAGAATGTTGTTCCCCCTTTTATACTCACTTATTAGTAGAATGTTTTTCAGCTGTGCATCACAATTGAACAAGAGTGTCCTAACAACCAATTAGCCCAATAACATCCTTAACTTGGATTGACGGCCGTACCAGGAGATTTAGACAGAGGACTGAGAATTGCTGATAATAGGACTATATGCAAAATAAGCCTCTATACAAACATAGACTTTAATACAAACATTTTTATTCTTTAAAAATCATCTGATACACTTAAATTAATTGTGAAATGGACAAGTTGCATGAAAATTGCATGAAATTAAATTCTAAAGTGATCCTAAACTTTTGAGCGGTAGTGTGGATAGATAGATAGATAGATAGATAGATAGATAGATAGATAGATAGATAGATAGATAGATAGATAGATAGATAGACACACAAATACTTCAAACACTAAAAAATCTAAACTTAAACCTTTGCTTGATGCCGCACAATGCTGGACCACAGCCAAAGAAAAGAGAATGATTGCTTCTCCAGCCTTCGTCTAGCAACACTGATATGCAGCCTCCTTTCCTGCCATCTCACATATTTCTCTAACAGCATATTTTCCACATAAAAGACGCTTGGGTAAGGCATGCCAATCAGTCAAAGTATAACTGAAAAAGGGTCACAGCCGCCTGGGATTAAGCTATTTAGAGCACAGCAAGTGTTCTCACTCTTATATACAAGCCTTCACTGCAATTCAAGCCTTTTAACCCTAAATGCTATAGCGGAAGGAGCTCGTACAACAATAAGTGGCGTATAGTCAGTATAGTCAATGTAACGTAATATAATCGGCTCCCATCTGTCGCAGTCTTTTCCTGTCCATTCTGTTCCTGACCAGCTTGTTCCTCCATTATGACATAACTCAGAACCAGAGCCTTTTCACTGCAGCTCTGGACCTTTTTCAGGCTGCTTCTAATTCACTGTCTCTCCTTTCAAACGTAGCCACAGCGGAGGTTTAGTTTAAGCACAGTGCGAAAAGTCCAAACCCCAAATCCAAATCCCTATAATACACCAGTAAACCTACATTCATGTTGATTACATGTGTTGATCTATACCATGTGTTGGTTATGAATGACCTAAAGAGAAATAAGTGTATGTGTAATATCTTGTGGTGTATATTAATACTCTGATTTGTAATGCCACTGGTTTATGGTGGTTCAGAGCACAGGAACAAATGAGCTGAGATTTTCAGAGCTGAGTGGATGATTGCTGTACTTATGTGGCTTAAGTGCTATATTACACAAGGTGAAGCTCATTAAAATCTCAGAGTTAGGCTGTTAAATATAATATTAAAGATTCAAAGATTGCAATCACTGTTAAGAAAAAGTGCTGGGCTGCTCAGTTAATACCTGGATGCCCTGTTAAAGTTATTTTCTTCCATGGCTATACATATTAGAATAACATTTAGCTTTAATATATAAGTAAACCAACTCCCATCTGAATCACAGCATGTGAAGTGAAGTGAAGACTGGTAGAGAAGGGCTGGAAAGTTGGCACTGGAAAGAGCTGGAAAATTGGGTATGTCCAGTAGGCAAGAAATCAGTGCCTCTGCACACTGATGAACAAAGAGGCCCTACCCAAACTTCCATCACATTAAATCTGATGTCATTTTTTTACCGCCCTTTAGTTCCCATGGCTGCAGCACTTGTGAGTGATTTCCACCCCGAGGCTCAATGTCTTGCGTCATTCAATCTCAATGCAGAAATTTTGCAGTGTGGAATCGGCCCAGAACAATGGCCTGAGGCGTCCGCCAATGGACTTCTGTTCATTATCAGGAAAATAACACTGTACAAATAGTATCTGTTGTTAGAAAACAAGCATTAGGCTTGTCATAAACTCTTGAGTTAATTAAAAGTCAAAGAGCAAGTTAACACCAATAAAAAAAACAAAATTGCAGAGTACAATGTTATCTGAAAAACTGAATCCTGAGTGGACAAAAGAAGAATATTATGATAAAGAAAACACTTTCATTTACTGTTCATAAGGCTACACAACAGCTACATAAGCTTGTCATAACAAAAGATCCTACATAAATGTTTAGAAATGCTTACTTCAGGTCAGAGGTGGTGAACTGAGGGCACAGTTTATGTAGGGTTTTGTCATGACATGCTTATGTAGGTGCCTTATAGTCTTATAAATGATACCCCACAGTAAAAAGTGTCTAAATAATTGTATTTTACATTGCTGGGGGGGGGGGAGGGGCACACATCCATGACTTCTAAAGGATGTTCTTTTTGGATCATGTCTGTTTGCCTATTCATCAAGATATTTCACACAATGTAAATCTTCACATCTTCACAAAAGTCAGAGGTGATGCCTCTATTTTCTATTCTACAACAATACAACTCTTTTAATTATAATCATATTTTGTGGAACTGTAGTTTGAGTAAAAAGTGTAATCTTTACTCAAAATATTGAATTTTTAGTATTGGTTTGCCCCTCATTTTGCCTTAATTACATTGTGTACTCAAGTCGGCATTAACTCCACCCTGAGGGTCTGAACTAAAAGATTTAGATTTATGATGACGCCCAAAGTTTTCATGCCGCAACAGTCACGTGCTGTCTAGTGTTTCTGATCTTTGCTCAAATTAGTGGTTTTAATAAAATAAACATACTAAAAGCAAAAGTATTTAAAAAAAAGCCAGAGATGTGTTTTCAACCCTAACTTTGTGTGACATTACAGAAGAGGCCAGACGTTCACAGTAAAGGCAAAACAATGAGGTTTTAATATTACTAGAATTATCTACAATCACAGTACAGCAACAGGCTGGGATCAAAACCAGAGAGAGACTGCAAACCAGTGCAAGAGGAATAAATAGGGAAAGTAAGAGTCGGGCAGAGGTCAAAACCAAAAATCATAAAAACAGAAACAGCAAGCGAAGCCAAAAGGAAGAACACACGGAATAACAGGAGAGAAAACGGGTGATACTTTGCATAGGGAGAGAGACACAGTTCAGTCTTTATAATGGAGCTGATCATACAGAAGGTTTGTGAACGGATGGTGATGATGGCGTGACAGTCACATGCTCTACATGGGTTTGCTGGGTGCTGGAGTTTGTAAGGAAGTGTTTTACAGAGATGTAACTACAGCAGCAGAGGAACCAATTTAGTAGAATCATCCATAATTAATGACTGAAATTCCCAAACTGGTAACTTTAGAAGAGAAAAGGAAAAAAAAGATTTTTAACTTTTAATGCCAGTTCATGAATTTAGCCCCAAGTCGGTTCAAAGCATTTCTATTGGTCTGTTCAATGTTGTTCAATGTTCACACAGAAAATAAAAGATAAAATGAAAGTTTGGTCCTGAGAGCGAGGACAATTAGTTTTTAGATGCGGTGCTAAATAATGAATCCACGACATGTAAACCAATATTTTTAAGCCTTATAATCTAAAAGATTAATGTCAATGATACAGGTTTTGATGCTTATGTTTATTGTAGTAGAACATACTTTTCACTAATCACAGCAATTATGTTTGCGAATTAAAGGATAAACATTTTCAGCTATTTATACTTTGAGCACTGAAAGAATTGCTCATTGTTTATAGACGTGCTGTCATGATGTCATTGTGGTTGTGCAAAGCTGACAAGAGGTAACCCCTCCTTTAACTGTTCTCAAAGAACACGCCACCTTTACTCTCTCACCGTAACCATAACTGAAGTTTCAAATGCTTCGGTTATGCAACCTCACCAGTGCTGCAGAGAATCAGGCGTCACATCAGGAATTGTGAACGGGTGGTGCCTCTATATCATCAAACCTTACAGCGAACGGAGGCCTCACCCTGTATAGAGTCCCTCTAGCAGCTGTCATCACTGCGTCATTCTGTGGGATGTTTCTTCAGACTCAGATGACATGTTCTTTCAGCGTGTGGAGTTTGTTGTGTAGGAGGATGATCCCAGTTGCAGCTGAAACTACACTGAAAATGACAGTCAAGTAGAGAAATACATGCTAAACTAGCCACAAATTATCAGCTTCTCTGTCCAGTGATGCAAGATCTACTCAGGAAAAATAGGAAGGAAAGCAGGAGCTAAAAGTACTGAAGTGATATCTGTTTGCAGCTGAAAGTTTAATTTTTAAAATAATATATTATATCAGAGATTCCTTAAAATGATTTTTACCATTATTTTCTAAAACCATTTAATGTTTAGAATAAATACTGTTTCACTGAAAATCTGAAAATCAAAGTAACTTGTTATTCAAGTAAACATTTATGAACCTACATATAGCTACTCTTAGTATATGTACATAATTACCATTTAACATAATATGGAAAAAGAAAATATAAATGTGTTTTAAATGTTTGTAGCCTGAACAAAAGTTATAACACATTTTTAATAATTGATTTTCACTTAATATACTAAACTCAAATAAATAAACATTGTGAACTAAAATGAGACAAGATTTTTTTTAAAATATTTAAGCTTCTTCTCAGCGAAGCTTCACTTATTTTTCATTCTATTTCTTTTTATTTGTGAAGTGCAGCAGTTGCCTTGTAGCACATATGCATAATTTTGCACAGAAGCCACTCACTGCAAAACACAGAGGAAGAAAAATATGTTTGCATATTCAATATTTTTAGCGGTATGTGGTGCCAAAATGTTTCCCAAATATTTGCATATTGCTTCCAACATAACCTCATAAGATACAGTTTCAATTTGACAGCTCTTCACAATTAGGGGTTTCCTGTTTCTGCCAATATTATTCTGGCAGCTGTAATAACACCAAACTTAACTGGAATGAATGAATCAATAAATCAGTCAATCACTCTGTCTGTCTGTCTGTCTGTCTGCATATCAATCTTTCCATCCATCCAACAAAACGTTTGGTTAGTTTTCAAGGGGTTACATACCCTGATATATTTAATACACTTACATATTTTAAAGTAGCATCTTCTCATATACCGACTACATTTAATAAAACAACTAGAAGTGTGTTAAGTGAGCAGAGTTAGCTCTTCCACATGTCTGAAAGCATCCATCCATCCATTATCTGCCGCTTAATCCTGCTAGTCGGGGTCACTATTAGCTACTATTCTCTTTACTGGTAGAGTCAGTACTAGAACATTGGGTAAAGTTTAATTGGTTTTAATAAAATAAACATACTAAAAGCAAAAGGATAGGACCAATCAACCTATTATGCATGTATTTGGACATCAGTGAAGACACTGCAGTGCTGTTCTAATCGATTACTTACAGCAGTGTTGAGTTTCCCTTACAAAAAAGAAGTTTATTCAAGTGTACCGTTAGTTTACTTCTTTTAAACTAAAAGGAAGTTAGTATGCTTTCAGTTTACTTTTTCTGTACTTCTCAGTGATATACTAAACACAGTTATACTTAAGTATGCTTGGATTATACTGACAAATATAGAACAGACTAAGTATATTTGGCCTTTACTTGTTTTGATTGAGATAGTAGAAGTAAGTATTCTTGCTCTGCACAAAAACACATCCAGTACAATATTTTTTTTAATTTGATTTATAAAGATTTATAAAGATAAAAATATATGTTTTCTAATCTGAGTGTGACTTGTTTATTTTACGTGTGTCCACTAGTGAGTAAGTAAACGTTGTTAAGTTCTATTTTAGGTAGAAAAAACCCTTAAACCTAGTCATATACTACAACAATAATATAAGCAGTAAATTATAAGTATTAAGTTCACTTAAAGAAAACTTACAAGCTAGTAAACTAACAGTGAACCCTTAAGTTTACTTTTAGTGTAGTTGCAGTATAAAAGATGTAAACTAGTTGTATACTTGGTTTACTACTCTTACACTTAAAGTGTACTTAAAAGTGTACTTTAAAAACTAAAAAAAGTGGGCCAATTTAGTCCCAAGAAGTATTAAAATAGTACATATACAAGTGTACTACTAGTACAATGACATTAGTATAGTAACTGCATAAAGTATACTGAATAAAATGAACTTTAAGTATACTTTTTTTCTGTAAGGGTTAATACTTCATTACATGCTTACACTACCCCATTGATTCTGACTTCTTCAGACTTCTTAACACAGCAAAATATGCTTCGCAGCAGAACATAAACATGTTCATTTGTACAAACTAGCACTAGAGTCTGTGAGTATACTTCTCAAGCTATGAAACTGAAACTGCCTGGACAGATGTAACAGCTCTAACGCTGCCATTCTTGCACAGCAGAGTTCCGGAAAGAACACATAAAAATCATGACAGCTTTTCACTTCCTGTTTTTTTTTCTTTTGAATGTTCACTTCTTGTTACCATGGCACAGGAAGCAACCCAAAACAAATAATTATGGGTTGCTAAGGAAACATGCGTTTTAAGCTGCTGTTTGCTTGTTTTATTTTTGGAGAGAAAAGCTGTTTGCCAGTCGGTACAGTGAACACGCGGCGCTACGGAGCTGTCCTTAATGATGATTGTTCACATGTGCTGGAGACAGATTATTGTGCTTTGAAGCAGAATTTTCTGAACTGATTTCATAAACTGATACGAATTCTTTTGTATGAAACATGTACATGTGCAAGTCCCTTCCTACAATTTCCTAGAATCAACATACAGATTACTCCCATTAGGAGGAAAGAATGAAAATAAACATGCTCCACTGATGTGCAACAGAATACTTACACAAGATTTACACAAGAATACATTATGGAAAGTTTGTATTTCTATCCTTGTGGGACTTTTTTACTGATTGCTATACTGAAATATTGTTACGTTAGTGTTCTTCCCAGCGCCTGCAGAGGTCTCTGTCCCCGGAATACTATGTATCCCTGGACAGACACACACACACACACACACACACACACACACACACCAATCATTATACACACCTGCCATCCATCTCAGCTCACAGCAGTGGCTCATTAGCACAGCACTTATAGTCTCTGCTACAGTGAGTGTCCAGTAACTGTCCAGACAGGACCTAGATCCTGGTATTATCCCCAGTGCTCGAGGGGCCCCATCACCTGCCACTGCTCAGACGTGAGATCAGCACCTGGAGTCACTGGGGCTCTGTATCTTCCATCAGCAGCTGTCCTGATACCATCTAATCCACCTGCTCCAACAGCTACTTCCCAAAGCTGCCCCGTGCTCCAGCCCACCTGGTCTCCCGGAACTTCCTCGCCTGGCTGCCTTGTTCGGCACCTTATTTCCCAATTTTTATCTCTGGTGTGTAAATAAAGCCTTTTGTATGGATTGAAATAATCTGCGTCTAATGATTCGTTACAGTTAGTCTTAAGATGCACGTAAAAAAGCAAATCTTTTTACTCTTTTAAATAATTAATTAAAAATCAAAGTTTGACCTTATCAAAAAAACATTAAACATGTCTGGGGGAAAATGTCATAATGTATACACAATGTCAAAATCATCCCAGAGAGAGTTTAGTCCCCGCAAAGCACAAAATACATGTCCATATGCTGATACACACATAAATCACTTTTAATAAAATCACTTTAAAACTATGTGAAGAGCTATGTGAAGAGATAGATAGATAGATAGATAGATAGATAGATAGATAGATAGATAGATAGATAGATAGATAGATAGATAGATAGATAGATATCAAAACACAGTACAAAAAACAATAAGGTATATAACACAGTATAAATAAAGAAGAATAAAGAACTCCAATAGTCAAAAAAAATATATACAACAATATATATATAATAGAATATATACAATAATATATTACATTTAAGACAATCGCAAGTAAAACAAATTGCATTAGAGTGTGAGGGTGGAGCCATTTCCTAATAACAGGATGTTAAGCAATATCTTGGGCTGGCAATGACTTGCAGTTCAAACAAAATGCACTTGGCATAACAGGCCCAGTGACATTGATGGACACAGTATGTCTTTCAGTACTGCTGAAATCTAATCTGCATCTTAACACATTCACCTCTACATAAATGTAAGCAAAGTAAACTTGTAGACTTCATGAGAGGCCTCTGAACACAAGCAACATGAAATGGCAACAATACAAAATCTTATCAACTTACCTCACAACAGCACGTCTTAATAGCCTTACAGTGGGTTGAGACAACTAATAATAGACTATCAACACTTTCTTATGTAGCCATTCCAAAACAGTCTCATGCTCTAATATTGCCGCTCAAGTTTAACAATTAATAGAATTGTGTCACGTGTCACAGTTTATGCTAACCTGAAATTCTCAGTGCAGTCATTAAAGCCCCCCTGACAGTCCACATGTTTGTTACCAGTACTTGACTGCCTGGCTTAATCATGTTAGGAACTGAAACACATCAGGGTTCTGAACCTGCTGTGGGGCCTCATGAACAGATTGGAAGTCTCTCTGAAGCAGCCAAGCAATGTAACCTTTCTTTCCGGAGTTTGTCGTATCTGTTGATATTCCTACAGTCAATGCTACAGTGATGTGGCAATAGCAGAGAGGCAAGAAGGCAAATGGGAATGTCACCATTTGCAAAAGTAAACGTGCATGTGTAAAAAAACAAAACAGGCACGCACACAAATGTAGCCGCTGTGAAAAAAACCCAATACGTGGCAGCCGTATCCACTGTAAAGTACTGTAAATATACAGTATTAGTACTGTAATACATTCACAGTAATTTTACAGCATTTAAATTAGTAGTGGGTGGCATTGCATTAAACTAGTAGAGGGTGTATACTTAATACTTAATACTTAAGTATACTTAAAATTTCTGTATAGGTATTTAAGAGTGTTTATATATTGTCACTATCCACAGAAAAATCCAACATATTTAAAAAATTGGAGATAGATTTCCTTCTTTACTAAGTAAGTTAATGTAAAAAGTTTAAATTCCTAGCAATTCTGGAGCAATTTTGTTGGTCCATAAAATTTTCACATAATACTGTATTTAGAAAAATGAAAACTAAAAAATGAATGCTATGTATCTAATATGTATATCTCCGATGCTTAAATAAATCTAATTCTGCAGGTTAAAAGTGTCCTATTATTATGGAATGTCACTTCAGAATCAGAATCAGACTTTATTGGCCAAGTATGCTCTGAAGTATTATTCACTATTAGGAACCACATTTATCACCTGGCGTAAATCTCATTTTCTCAAGTGATTGGTCTCATACACGCATCCCATACACTGCCTTACACTGTGACTAAAAATTGGTAAATATTACAGCTACTCATTTGGTCAGTACCAAATATTGATAAATAAGGACTGGGCTCCGACACCATAGCGTGCTCCAACACAGCAGGAATTGGGAGAGTAAACAGAAACAGGGTCCATGCTAAGCTAAAGCTAACCCTAAGAGACCAGCTGTTCCTTCTATATTACTGTCTAATGTCCTCTGCCTCAAAAACTCATCAGTCTTTAAAAAATTTACCAATACTTATCCATGGAAGCCCCAACCCAGAGAGCCTGAGACTTGTGGAGGTGCAGAAGATCACAGTCTACAGATACTATACTATAACACTACCCACAATACCAACCTACTGATTTTCTGAAGCCACCTTTTATACATGGACCAAAAGATCTATTTTAAGGTCTATTTTTTTTTTATCATGTATGAAGTTGAAATTGTTCATATTCTGTGTTACAGTTGTGAAAATTTTAAAACAAGGTTCTTAATTGTTCCATTTGCTTTAAAAGCGATTCCAGGGAATTCAGGAGTATCACATTTTTAAAAGATCTTATTGCAAATGATACAGTAAACTGTTAAAATACAATAAGACATTGTAATCTGTTAGTGTGAATGCATGCTGTGAAATGACAGTGGTTGTTCACAGTGTATGAAATACGTATGCAATTTGTATGCTGCATGGCAAAAGTGGGAAACTATTTCAGAACTAAACTTACAATAGTCTGTGTTGCCTGTGCTGTAATAATTATCCAACTACTCGGACACAGCAATCCAAAGCAAACATCTAGCGTAAAATGTGGCAGACCATGTGTTACTCTGAAGCCTTGTATTCATGCAGACTCAACATTTGCTTCCAAGACATGTAGCTTGTATTGTCGCCAACACCAACAGACCCTGAGAGGAAAAGCCCCATTAACCTGTCTACCGCTTATAGGCCTTTTACATGTATTTGGCTCAGTCGCCATGGTCACACCATGCAGCAAGACTGAACAAACTACGGCAGAGTACAGCAGGGACAGGAGTAATCTCACCATTTCTTTATTAATAACCCACTGTCAAAATCAGCATTAACTATTAATATTCCCAGTGTGTTGTTAAAAAACAGAAGAAACAGATGAGAAACACTATTTTAAGGAGATTAACAAATATTAACAAACTGGTGGGGAATCAATAAAACATTTGCACACTAGTGGCTCTGACTGAAAGCCTAAGGACCACTCTTAAAGAACATACATTTCAACACCAGAAAAGCTACAGCTGTACTGTTATAGTACTGGACACTCTGTCCTATTCCTATCATGTGATGGGAACATTATTGTCTTGGTGATAAAACAGCTAGAAGCACTGAAGAGTGTGACTGTATGTGCATGTACTTTTTCACCTTTGACTCACCGACTCATTATCATTCTCAAACATCTGTTTTTCCAGTCCACAATAAGACCTGGCTCACCTGAGACACTCTTTTTCAGCACCTCCAGCCCACACCTAGCCAGACAGACGCAATGACTTGAGCCCTGTCATGGTCTGTTGTTTCAGAAGCCTAGATTATCTAATCAAAGGCTGTGTTTTTTTTGCACAGTCTTCTCCATTCTACACCCCAGGATCCATCATCCGCACTCACAAATAGCCTGCTAATAAATACACCCAATAATGGTCCAACTTCCCACTTGTAAAGTGGTAATAACAGTCTTTGTGAACTCCTAAAGCCATTTCTCACTTTACCAAAAGGAAACTGTACATAAAAGGTTTACAAAGTCATAAATACAAGTTCTAAGTTACCCAGATTCCTGATTTATAATAATGTCTCACCAGCCAGTACATGCACACAGTACACAGACGAACAGTTTACCAGGTGGCAAGGACCACCTGAAGTGCAGATTACGATTTTGTGCAGCGAACTTTTTCCAACTATGTTTTTTTAAAGATGAGATTCATCTTAACACAGTATTATCATATATTTACACTACAATTGCAGTGTCCTCAAAACATGGCCAGTACATTTAACATTTAGGTTAGCTATATTTTTTCCCACCGTAACAAAATAAAATAAAATAATACAACCAACAGCTTGAGGTGGTGGCAAATGTCTAAGACAAAAGTTTTGCCTACTAAAAGTAAGTTGGAAAAAATGATCCTCAATAAATGTTTCCTCTACCATGATGAACAGGTACAGGTCTGTAAAGTTATGTGACTTCTTTTTTGCAACTTTGTATTTGCAATCAGCATACAATTATTTGGTCATATGCAAAAGTTTAAACACCACCGTCAAAACATATTTCTCTGATTTATTTAAGTAAAAATAAGTTAAGTATGGACAACATAAATACAATTATAAATATACAATAAATTCTTACGTTTTTTTTTTGCTAATTTTAGTTATTTCCATATGTGAGTTTAATATATTAAAAAAAACCGAACATAAAATGTGGCCTGTACAAAAGTTATAGCACAATATCCAGAGGCATTCAAATGCATGATTAGAACATCATCAATCAGAAAACTAATACTCTGATCTGGAGTTACCGAACATTTGCATATGACTGTAGGTGAATAGAATACCATATGAAGAGCTGGTCATTATAGTCATTATAGTCTCCCATTGGGAGACTATACCTATTATAGTCAACCCATGGTGTTGGACTGTACTGAGGATTTAAATATCAGACATGTTCCTCAGTTCAGTATGAAATACATTAAACTTCATACACAAACAGTCCATGACATGGCTCGAGTCTACACAGTCACTCTGCATTGTATGACACTGAACAGATATGCTGCAGTCTTGGCTTGGCCTGGCTATATCTTGTTTCACTTTGTTTTTGTTCAATAAAATACCTGACACCGCTCACACCTGTACAACGTGCCTGTAGTAGGAGGCTGGCATCTAATCAAAAATGAGAAAGGCCTGTGGGTGCTGAGATCTGATAAGTCTGCATTGGTAAGGGGGGCCATGGTGGTCATGATAACAGAGGAGGAGACAGGGAGGGGGGAGAAAATCATTATGAAGCTAGATGGTCTCCTGGACCTACTGTCAACAACAGGAAACAAAGCTTGGTGGAGAATCTTTGATGGTAAAACTTGCGGTGTCTAAAGCACTGAGGTGCACACAGGATCCAGGAACGTAATTAGAAGGTAGGAGAGGTGGCTCAGGCTTGAGGTGAAGGAGATGAAACAGACGCTGTTTGCTTCGTGGAGACACACCCAGGAGGATGAGATGGAGATGGGGGTCAGGCGTGACTGAGGTTGGCACGATTCAGGGATGGTGACAGCCTGTTGATAAAGATGCAGTGCTGCTGAGACTGATCCATCTCACGTGCACAGAAATGTGCCAGCGCTAAAGCCACACACAGACATCTGAAACTCATTGTAGTGTACGTAGGTTTTTTTTTTTAATGTCTGTGATTCATTTCGGTCATTAAAATGTACACAGAAACACGACTTAGCCCAAGGCTTCTCAACATTTTACTACTCATGGCCCACACAAACAAGCACAAAGGCTTCCGTGGCCCACAAGAAGATTTAACTGATCTGATTATGGTTCTGACTCACCTAATGAGAGCTGATCTTGTTTGGCAGCTACCGAGTGCTGGATGTCAGGCTAAAGAGAGCAAACAGAGTTCAGGCCCAGTTCAACAGAATACATATTGACGATGTTTAGTCTCCAAGTGATCGTGTAAACTGTTGGGTTTCAAAGCATCATGTGAAAAGATCTCTGAGCAAACAGCCCAGTTGGATAGTTTTCAGTTCTCATGCATCTGAAGCCAACACGAGTCCAAAATACAGTGGCGGCTTCTTTTGGAGATGACCCAGCGTCAGAAACTATGCTTTTAGTTTTAAAAAAAGCATAGTTTTAGCCATTTAATCATGATTGATAAGTTTTTTGTGACTGACAAGTAAAAGATTTTGATATTCTGACATTTTACATTTTGCCAGAACAATCAGTGAGCTCAAAATAATAATATAATAATTATTAGATTTTTTAAAACTTTCATAATTAAAGCCAAGTGTGTTTAAATAGCAATTTCACGAAAACAGTAGGAGCAAGATATCAGCAGAAAATGCATAGGTCATCACCTAAAGTAAATGTCTAGAGGATTAGTTGTGAGTTCAGCATCAAACATAATACCTTTACATGCCAAGAGCAACATCAGTGTTGACTCTTGTTGAGCTTTTCTTCATATAATTTTATTTGTTTGCTGCCGAATGTAGTTTTTTGCCAAGAACAGGCAGGAACAGCTGCATATTGGTCGCTTAAATGCCTACCTGTCCTTAAACCAGATGCCATGTTTGTAGCTATATCAAGTCATTTATAATGATTTCAGCAAATCGGATTTTATAAGTGGAGCTATCCGTTTTATAACACTGCTTTTACCAGATGAGGGTAACTGCACATCAGCTGGACTACGTTAAGCAGCAACATATGCAAAAAATATGCATAATACAATTAAAAGAATGAGTTCCCAGACAAGCAACATGCCACAGCAGTTACATCAGAGTGTGTTGTCACTTATAAAGTTGAGTTCATTATTCATCACAGCCTGTGTGTGTATTTGTATATTTACTTTACAGTGCATGAAAAACAACTGGTTGCCATGGTGTGTTTGATTAACACACAGGTTGGTCTGAGGCTCTGCTATCTTTTCTGGGATGAGTCAACAAATGGGAGGCCAGAGGAGTTTCACAGAAAGCTTTGCCAAATGCAAAGTGACCACATGCACGCAAAACAGGTCACACACATACACAAAGTCATTTTCCTAGACAGTGCCACACGCAAAGGTCACCAACTAGAACGGCAGGAATACTATAGTTTCTTTACGACAGTGAATACAATAGTTTTTATCTTTTCTAGAAATATGCAGCACAGTTTGTTACTTTTATTGGTTAAAACATTACGGACTGTATCAGTTGTTAGGCTTGCTTACCACTTTTATGACTCCTTTATAACATGACTACTTTCACTTATATACAAAGCATATGATGCCTTGTGAGTCATCCCCTCTCACAGGGCAATACACTGGGCATGGAGCCTACTCATCTCTGCTAAAACACTATTCAACCCATAAACAAAGACAAATCCCTGTACACTCCGAGCTCTGAATACCTATTCAGGGGCAAATAAAGTCCTAATAGGTAATTAATCCTCTCTTTCATCTTTTCAGAGCACACGTGATGCAGAACACAAACGTACTACCACAGTGACGGAGTACTGGGCCTTTGAACAACCTTTATCACTCAGCTGTCCAAGGTCTGCGCTGGTCTATGCTTGTGGTCATTTAGGCCATCATTTAAAAGGAAACTAGTGTGCTCTTTTTCAATGATGACAGTTGTACATGCTTTAACTTTCTTAAAACCCAATATTTTCCTCATACTGTACATCTGTATTCACCCTCTGTCTGAAACGTTACAGTTTGAGCTACTGTGTCATTAAGACGACATCCTAGTAAGTCCAGTGTGTTCTAACTGGACAGCTTGCCCACTCTGTTGTGATTGGTCAGAACAGCACCCCCACAAGTTTGTAGCAATTCTTATAATGGAATCGATTCTGCCGCATTACTTTGAATCTGATGCTCAAAGTCTGATAGAAGTTGTTGCATTTCAGAGTGGTAGGTTTTTACTGTTTTGCTGTCTTTGCATTGTGTGAGGGCAATCTTGCCGGTAGGGAGGTTATGAGGACTGTGTTGTGAGATGACGTCATCTTGTAACAGAGAAAAGGGCTAAAATTCCAACAGGGTATTTCACGCAGCTGAGAAAACGTTCTTTTCTTTTTTTCTCCTCTTGGTGTATTTTTGGCTTTGTAACTTGGCGGACCATATACACGCACAGAAAGTAACATAACATACTAAAGGCAAAAGAAAAACTGGAAAAACCTAACAGGTCCCCTTTGACCCCTGAATACCTGCATTCAATCAGTTTCAGGAGGTGAGGGTGATTCAAAATGCTAAAACAATATGCAAATCTGTGTTGGTACATTGGACACAGTTTATAAAACAGCATGTTACATTGAAACTCAGATACCAAAGCAGCTCCTAATTAGCAGCTCCAGTCCTCCTTTACACACTGTGATGGTAAACAGCCCACAGTTAACAGCTTCAGATTTAAAAGGCTTTTAAAAGGTATGCAGCGGACAGTAAGTTCTTATAGAACTGCTGAAATAAAGCATCACTGCATTCCTGAAGAAGATTTACACACACACAGAGGTTTGTATACCTGTTCTTAGATTCCTCCATCCTAAGATTTCTACGTGTATAGGATTATTTGATGATTAAAGCTATGCTCCATTGATTTGTTATAATCAAAAGCTGTAGCATTATTTCATCAGGAGGACTGGTGCCTTAAATGTCGAAGAACAACAAGGAAGAACCCCACATTGTGTTCTTCCACATGTTCATGGATAATGGCTCCCACCCTCTTTATCACTCAGTGATGAGACGCAGGAGCACATTCAGTGCAAGACTCATTCAGCCAACATGCACTACAGAACGCCACAGGAGGTCATTCCTACCAGCGGCTATCAGACTTTATAACTCCTCTCTTAATGTACGACACCTTTCACATGTACAGTAATAACAATAGAACAATAATTTAATTATGTGTGCAACAACTCAAATGTGCAATAACTTTATTACTTCTAAACTCTTACTGCTGTATACAGTATATCTGTACTTATTATTATAGCCACTGTCACTTTACATTTTATTCTTCTATTGTATTATAAGACTTATATATGTGTACATATTACAAATTTCTTTTATGTTGTAAATTATTATTAGTGTTTATTCTTCTACATAACCAGCTGCTACTGTAAAAACTGCAATTTCCCCCTGGGATCAATAAAGTATTAAAGTATTTAATAAAGTATTTCTGATTCTGATTCTGTTTTTTTTTAGTATGTTGCATGCAATTACACATTCTCTCCAGAGAGGTCTCCAAAACCCTAAATCTTACATAGTGCAGTTTTTACTTTTTGTTAAAAAGTCTGACCCTTAGGGAAAAAAAATAACTGAACAACAACAAAGTATGTACAGCCTTTCAAGCATTTAGAACATTTAACTGGCAGGAGACAAACACAGGAGCCTTTGTTAAGACAAGCCTTTGTTAAATGCTGTTAGAACAAAACCTCTAAAAGGGCAACCTTTAAAACAATTTTAGATGGAATTTCATGGAATCTTACCACAATACAACAGGTACTGTATCTAAAAAAAAAATTAAATAAAAAGCCACAAATGGAGCCACGTTTAAAGATAATTAAATGCAATTATACAAATTATATAAATCATAGCCAATTATATAAATAGGCATTTCCATCAGGCTGTTGAGAACCTTATAAGACCATTTAAAAATTCCTACAATGTAGTTTTATTTAACTAGCCCTTGCCAATTTATTGAGAAGGTTAATTTTTATTATACATTAATCAAGCAATCAAGTTTGATAGAGTATTCAACACTAAGTGAACAGTCCTGACAGTCCTGCTCCTTCCCACTGTACTCTGTGTTACTATAGTTAAATTCTGTTGTGTTGCTTCTGTTCCACCTCTAGCCTTAACATCAGAGACCAAAGGAAATACTGCAGTTCTTTTAAAAAACAAACTGATTTTTGATTTGAATGAATGGATGAATGAATAGATGAACAGCTGAATGTCCCCACACTGCCAAAAAGTCATCTTTGGCTGTCATCATACTGTGACGCACTGTCCCCACAAGGAGCTAAATACATGTCTATCCACACACACACACACACAATCATGTGCGGGTGCACACCCAGTCAGTGCCTCCTCCTCTTCCTCAGCGGTATAAAACAGGTGGCCACTGCAACTCTTACCGCTCTCTGCACCTCTGTGTGTCCACCACGGGATTTCCACTGACCAGGAACTTTACTGCAACTCTGTCATCATGCCTAAGTGTCCCAAGTGCAGCAAGGAAGTGTACTTTGGTAAGAAACCATGCTTGTTTTCTTTTGTTTTAGAAATGTAAATAATACAATGTAAATTGAATAGAGAAAATAAATTAAGTAGGCAGTGACTGTGATGGCACATGGTGTTCTACACTGCACCAAAACAACTGCGTTTCAGCCCTGCACAGCAAGGGAGTGTCAAGGAAGTATGCAGAGATAAGACATGTGCATTCTCCATTTGAACTCATTTCCTGTTTTCAGTGAACACAAACCTGGAACTGAAAGTGCTAAAGAGAACGCATGGCTAGTCATTTTTTGAATAAAAATAAAATTAATCGTGCTTTAACTGCAGGAAGAAAGATAAGTTGCAGTAAAAATTAAGTGTGAAGATGGCTGGAGGGCACAGCTGAAGAAAAATTTCAAGTTCATCGGAATGTAACCCTGAATGTTACCCAATGCTTAAAAATAACTTGATTCAATTCAAATGTGTCCTCTGGGTTCATACAAACAACACACAGTTAGTGTCAGTTTACATGCTGTGTCCATAGTGGAGCTGTGAAAAAGTGGGAAATATAAATACATAAATGAAGTAAACTGAGAAATAATGTTGTCCATGTACAAATGCAGATTTGTGAATCAAATAAAGTAAACACACTCTGTATGGTTAAACTGAAAACAATATGAAAACACTGAGTTATGATGAAAAAAATTTGAAAGTCTGTCTGGAAAAGACATTAAAAGAAGCCTAAAGGATGTTTTGTAGCTTTTTTAGATGTTCTCCACCAAGAACTTCGGGATAAGACATTGTATGTCAAGCTTTATGGGTTTTATAAATAAATTATTTTTTATCCATTAGACCGAACACTGAGTACAGTATGCATATATCCATTTTTCAAAAGGTAGGATCAAATAAAGATGAAGATTTAAATAAAAGATTGAACCAAAAGCCTGTTTCTGGAAAGTGCTTCCAGTAGAGCATGTAGACAGTTGCTAAACTTCTGAAAGTGATGAGAGAAAACTCAGCTAGGATGTAACCTGTTCAGTCAGCCTTAGTATAAAGTATAGTATAAAGCCATCTCTCTCTCTCTCTCTCTCTCTCTCTCTCTCTCTCTCTCTCTCTCTCACCCTCCCTCTCTACTGTATGCCTGGGCTCTAGGTCACTGTCCTGCCAGCAGGATGAATTGATTCTCTATTCTCTCTTTTGCGTTTCTCTCCTGCAGATTTATTCCACAGCCTCTCTGCCAAAGTAAACGCTCCTGGTTGTTTCATTACTGATTCCCTGTTAACACAGAAAAGAATGGGTCTTTCTTTTGGTAGAAAAGTAGATTTTTTTTCTGTCGTATGAGTGGTGCCAGCTTTCTTTCAGTATTTTACAGCACATATCCGTCATTTGTGCAGGTTTTAGCGAATAGATGTTCTCCAGCTTCCCTCCGTCTGGGAGGTAGGGGAAAAAAAACACACCCAGACTTCTAATGATGCCATTACACTCTCATCAGTTCTCAAAGCCAACATGGCTTTAAAGCCAGTCCAGGCACAATAACGAACTGGAAGCTGGTAGACCTTGTACAAACATTTCGGAGGCCAGTTTTGCAGAGTTTTGCAAGTAAAAGTTGCAATACGAAAAAAATGGTGCACCTATTGCGATGAACTCTACCTAAGTGTTCTGATCTACCTTATTTATTCCACATTCATTCGAAATCCACTACTTTCTGTGCACTGAGCCGAATAACCTCCTTTTCAACATTGTAAACGCGGCGCTAATGCCTGCTCTCCTCACACTCAATAAGGCTCTAATGTTCAGATGGAAGCAATTACCCTACCGCCGCTTTCCTGAAGGAGACTGAGCATTATGTCCTTACAGAGAGAGCAAGAACAATACAAATCCACCCTTAGAGAAATCATCAACATCCCAATAGCAGAAAGAGCGAATGGCAGCGATTGCAATGTTCCTTTGTGACCAGCTGGATTTAACTCAACACTGCAAGTGTTAATTCCAAACAATAGGTGTTAATTAAGTATCGTTGGTGTTAATTCAACAGTGTGGACCTTGCTGTGTAGCTTCTGGAGAACTACTGGTTAAAAAAAAATCCACAAGAAAGCTATAAGCGACCGACTAAGCATTTGGGTAGAATCAAAGCGCAATCAGGGGACTGTTTGTTCTGTATTGTTTATCTCAATGCCTGCAGATTCAAGACACGTGACACCAAAAAAATGAGGAGAGAGACATTTCAGAGAAGAGCTCACCCTCTAAACAGGTCACCTTTCATTTTCCTGGACATCTACCTCAATAAAACATTTCATTCCAACTCTAATCAACCCACTAATCAGGAAACATGCTTTCATTACATTTTGGGGTTTGATTCGAGGCTGAACTTGGCAGGAGAAATGCTGGTGACCGCTGGGCTAAATTATGCTATTTTCAGGAAAGGAAATGCAGGAACAATTTCCATCCAGTGCTGTCATTTTTCTTGTGTGTGCGTGTCTCTCAACGAAGAGCTTTTCCATGGCAGTGTGTATGTGTGCCTTGGACAAGTTATTCAGCTCCTTGATTTGCGTCACTGGCAGTAAATGGGACTCTCATGCTTCGCAGAACATCTATACAAGCCATCACACCCATCAAACTGATGAGGACATCATGATAAACACATGTGGCTTTGGAATGTCCCCAGACACCAGTAAAATACACACAAGCTATCCATAACCTGGCATGACTACGTTTCGGAGAGTGGACACTCTTGTCACAACTTATGGCTTAGACATTGATTCATTTTTCACAATAATTTCACAGACGGGGCCAGTATTTCAACTCCCTCTAGATCCCTCACTTTATTTACGGCAAAGCCTTAGACAAGCTTAGGTTATCTCAAACATAAAGCTTTGCTTCTATTCTCTTTTTATGGCAGCTATAACTTTCCAGCATCTTCTCAGCATGGTTCCGCTCATAAGACAGCACTTGGCATGCAGAAGATGCAGAATCCTGCCCAAAAAAACTCCCCTGAAACATCTCTGCTGGAGAAAAGAACACATATGAGCATCGACAGTAATAAAAAAAGGTCTCGTGGCGCAAAGCTTTCAGTCCTCTGCTGGATGTTTATGAGAATCCCTTATAATCCTTCATGCGTGGCCCTGTAGATAAAGACTTTCTTTTAGCTGTATTTATGAGAAGGGGGCGAGGTTACAAATTCCTGAGGGAATGTCTCTGGCTGCACAAATACACCCACCTAATGTTCTCCTGACATTTCCAAGGGAGGAAAAAAAGTACTAATCTCCACTGATTTGACTTTACTTTCAAGACATGAATACAAATAGAGGCATTCTCACTGATCTAAGGATTGCTCAGCTCTTCAGCAAAGAACAGAACAGCAACGTAAATCAAGATTGAAATGTGTGTTTGGAGTAACCGAATCAAAAACCCCATCTAGATATCTTTAAGGACTTCCTTTTATCTTATCTCAGTAAACAGAACTGTAGGGACCGGCCTCTTGAGGCCTTCATTTGATTGTGATCCAGAGGATGAGAGGGTTTAAGGGACTCTTAACATTGTGTAGCCGTAGACAATAACAGTGTTCTCTTTCTATGTTCCAGCGGAGAGAGTGACATCTCTAGGCAAGGACTGGCACAGACCCTGCCTGAAGTGTGAGAAATGCAACAAGACCCTGTCTGCTGGCTCCCACGCAGAGGTAAAACTATATCACTTGATATTTGACAAATTGATGTTGACTTTTGGCACTGAAGCCCCAGTCAAAACATTGTCTGAAGCTGCAGTAGCAGTATGTTTGTTTTGGGGAAGGGTAGACATATTGGCCCTGCTCTGTTACGGAATGATGTGCTTTCTTTCACAGCATGACGGAAAGCCTTACTGTAACAACCCCTGCTACTCCGCACTCTTCGGGCCCAAAGGTGAGCCAACAGTTAACAGTTCTGCATCAGTACAACTCTGTGTCATTTAGGCAAAGTTGTTCAACCACTAAGATTAGCTTGTGAACCGAGAGCTGTTTAGCAGTTAAGGCCTAATTAACCTCTTAAACTCACTTTTAGTGCTGTGGAACAGTCTCCACCCAATACCATTAAACCAGTACCTCATTTTATTGCATTTATTATAGAGAAATAATCTTGATTTACAAAGCCTCTTATCGAAGGTGATGATGCCACTCTCCAGACAGGCTGCTTCTTACATAATGGTTTTTTATTATGGTTGTCCATCCACACTTTAAAAGGTCTGTCCATCGCGACAGAGTGAATTGTAGGAATTTCACATCAGCTGACTGAGGTTGTCAAAGCAATGTTAATGTTCCTTATGAATAGTCTCTGTTTCCAACTTCCGTGGTCAGAAAATGGAACACTAGAGTTTCCACTGTTGTGGGTCAGCCACCACTGAGCTCTTTGCTATCATAGTGTGACCTTATTATCTCTGTCTCTCTCTTTCCCTATTCTTCAGGGTTTGGACGTGGAGGCACCGAGAGTCACACATTCCAATAATTCTTGACACAGGTGAGGCAATGTTACATATTTATTCCCATAGTTTTTGCCTAGTACTAAGCTAAAAGAGTGGTGGACGTCAACTAATGGCTATTATCCAGAAAAAAACTGCCCTTAGTGTTATCAGTTGTTTTAAACAGCGCACACCATGACAGTCCCAGTTGATGATGCCTGTGTTGCTTGTGCTTTCTTACAGATTCCATCCATCTAGAAACCTGGGTTTGCCGGTGACAGTAGGATGTAGGACACAGTTCAACTGCATTTTTATATATATATTGCTAAACCAAAGGAAATAGTAACCCATGACCTTTGGGTTTGGAACATACCAGTTTGTATTATCACCACTGAGGGCTGGTTTCCCCAGACACAGATTAAGCCTAAATGTAGTCTCAAAACCAAGACTATTCTTAATCCATGTCTAGGAAGTCAGCCCTGTATGTTTTACTTTGGAGAATGTACTGTAGTTTGCTATATCACCAAGAAAACATGGTCTGACAGATAACTTTGAAGCACTATTCAAGTTTAATTTTTTTTCTAATTAAACATTCTGAAACAATGTGTCATTTTCTCATACAGCGATTTATATTTTTATGCTTGCACATCCATTTCTGTTCTTCACCAGACTTGTCTTGAGTGCACGTTTTACCTCGTAAGAAAACAGAGCCAACAATTTAGCCACGTAATCAACTACAAGTACTGGAACATACCAAACAAATTGGCTCCTACAAATTGCATTACGGTCAACATGTTTTAGCAAAGCACATGCTCTCATGGGCCTAGAGCAGGCAGTGTTAATTCTGAATAAATGTCACACATTTGTCATTACAGAGAGTCAGGTCAATAATTCCTCTTAACTGAGTAATTCAGTTGCACCAGCTGGATCCAAATGACTCAACAGCCTTTAAGATTCTAATTAAAAGTTACTGCTAGAATAAAACCAGACACATCAAAAACAACACATTTGAGCTTTTAATTATATTTGCACATCCACTAACTATTAACCAAACCATCTTTATCAAATCTATATCTCTTTATGCATAATGTACATACACTACAGTGGTGCGGTCGAATCTGTGTTTGAGGTGTGCTGTGATAAAAAATGTACAGTCGTTCATGACCACATGCATCCATCTATGGTAGCATTCCTTCACACAGGCTACATACACAGTGCTCAAATCGAGAGTGGTCCCACACTCATTTTGACAAAACTGATTCAACAGTGGAGATTTTGTGGCATCTCAGTAGTCTGTGCGTTCGCCGGTTTGGCTCTGAAACTGTTTGGCCACACCCATCCGCTATCAGCTTCCCTCCCCACCACAGATATGCTGGCAACGGCTTCCTCCCGCTGTCACTGGACAGTCCTCACCATGGTAACAGACATAAACAAGACCTAACAGAGAACCAGCCAGCGCTCACCCGTCCCCTCTCTATTCTCGTGCCTTTGCCCTCCGAACAAAGATTCTTTATCTCTCCCTATAAAGCCAGAGAGATAACAACACACAGAATGATCTCTTTCTCTGCAAGCGTCGGCATAGGCCTTATAGATATTTCTCATTTTTCAGAAACCTGCTGAATGAGATGCTGACCATGTGGATGATTCAGAAATCAGTCATACTTTTGCAGCTGTTCATGTTTTCTCCACCCTCACGGCCTTATCAGGGTCACACAGGAAGGACATGCTTACCACAGCTCTTGCCTGAGTGATGAAACCTCTGCTTTTAGCCCATAGACTGGTAACGAAAATACTTGGAGTAAGTCATTGCCAGTTCATGCAAAGAACTGCAGAGAGACCACAGCAGGACAAGGCGGCGCTTCCCAAACATTGGCCAGTACACCAAGCACTGATGCTCAGTTTCCTCCGTAACACAGCATGAAAAAACATGGCCTGTCTGACAGTCTCCTAGATACGTTCTCCGAGAGTTTAACTACTGGTAGACTTTTCTAGCCAGTGAACTGTCTCAGGCCCGAGCGCTGCAGCATATAAAACTGCCTGAGTTGTTAAACCCTTGCTCTTTTACTCAGCAGGGTTACAACAGCAGGATGCTTTCCTTTCACAGGTTTTATGGCAGGATATTTCACAAGCTGCATTCGCTAAAAGGCGTTAAAGGGGCAAAAGTACATTTCAAAACTAGGGGTTTATTACCCTCTCCTAAAATAACACAGAATAGTTTTATGGGTTTATCAGTTTCTGAGCCACTGAGTCATGGAACTGCCTGCCAACTAAATTTTTGCACGCACATTTGAGCTCATTACTGTAGTTTCCAAATGCAATTTTTACCTTCTAAGCTACTTGATACCACCCTGACGTGTGAAATGGAACTTTTAAAAGCTTTTTACTGATTTATGCAGCAATGTAAGAGATGTGTGTGCTTTGAGCCTCCAAAGACTATTGATCATATGCGCCAAAGCCGTTTTTAAAAGCTGTCAAAAAATATATATATCAAGGAAAAATAATATTTACCTTTCATCAGGTTTTTGGTTTCGGGAGGTTACAGTTTGCAGAGTCAGTCTTTGCCCTCAGATATAGCTTCATAATATGGCCAAAAGTATCCAGACACACTGCTAATATAAGGTGTAGCCACTGCTGACATAGGTTATCGATAGCAAACACAGCTGCCAATCGAATGTGATACCCTGGAGCAGTCGCACATGAGCTTAGGGTCAGCTAGAGAAATATAAAGGCCTGCAGCACTGAGCTGTGGAGCAGTGAAATTGTTGTTTTCTGGAGTGATGGAGCTCTTTTCAATACCTTTGTTGAGCTGGAGTGCCATTTGTGGTCCAGAATTAATCAGCCAAGATCACTTCCAGACCTCACTAGTGCTCGTGTGACTGCATGCAATCAAATGTTTCAACATCTAGTGTAGTGTTCCCAAAAAAATAGATGTAGTCAGGGGGAGAAATTCCCCATTAATTCCTTTTATATCAATATAGTATATAGTGAATTTCCACAGTCAAATTATTGAGCAAGCAAGGAGCGTTCCTCCTCCTACACTGACCAAAGCAACTGGAAACAGCTCAAAGCATCCATGCTTAATGATGTACTCGTTCTTGGTTTAATTAGACACTGAAATGGATACAAGCTCCAGGTGCAGCCACTTTGGGGTTTGTTGCTGACACATTTAAATCAAAGTGACCGCTTAATTCATGGTATCCAAGTATATTATTTGATGTTTGGATTCTTTTGCCAGACTAAGCCTCATGGGATTTTATGTGGATCACATGTGGACAATGGGTACATTCTGAAGGTAGATGTTTCCACTTGTTGGATTCACATTTGGCATTTTTCTGGCTTTTTAAAGCTGCCAGACAGAGGAGACCAGCTTTGTGTTCTGGAGCTAAATAAAAGAGCATTCATACAGAGTATTTTTACCAGCAATCAGAGCTTATTGGACATGAATTTCAGGATTTGTCTAGAATGTCCAGGCATTTGGCCCAGGAATGTTCTTCCACTCGTACTCCTTTTAAATTGCTCCCCAGTGTACTTGCTATTAGTATGTTTCAGAAATGTGGTGGCAAAGTGTTAATTGTCTACCATCTAATGTTTTGTCAGTGTATGCTGTGTTAGTTTCTGTTGAAGACTTGAAGACAGAATGCTCCACAGACTGCTTTAAAAACCAAAATGGCATGTGTGCTTTCTTTTCTTTGTGTAATTAATAGTTGTAAGAAAAGTCATTTTTGCATCACAATTCCCTGTTAAAAGATTCTGGACTGATTTACAAAATGTTACAATCAGTTTTTGTCAAAAGAGTGAAGCTACCACTCCTTGTTAGAGGAAAAAAGATTATAATGTGGGCTGCAAGAATAAACAATTAAGATGCATTGAACAGTTATTTTTAATCGCATCTTGGTAACCTGAATCAAAATCAGAATCAGTTCTACAAAGTAGTTTGTTGTATGTTGTGTATTGAACTATCCTTGGACTATTTATGCTCACTTGACCATTTGTTCTATATTATATAGCCATACCCTTTATTTATTGTGGGCCTGGGTATATGAATAACACTCAAATTTATCTAAATTATTATATCCAAAGGTGTCAAAAGTATGCATATTCATTACTCAGGTAGAAGTATAGATACTAGGGTTTAAAAATACTTCTGTAGAAGTTGAAGTATCTACTCAAGATCTTTACTCCAGTAAAAGTGTAAAAGTACTGCTTTCAGAACTACTTAAAGTATAAAAGTAAAAGTAATGTAAGGAAAAATGTCATTAAGGGCAAAAGCTTAGGGCCACACCACAGGGGTCTATAGTGCACTAGCCCACCTCCCGCAAAAATAGTTATTTTAAATACCATAATGTTAATGTTGATAAATTAGGGATACGCTAGGCTTCCTGTTCCAGCCTCATATATGCCCATTGAAAACAAATGTATTTTAGTACAATGTAAATATGTTAAAGAAGCATATCTGTGTACTACTGAGTATTAATAGTGTTTCATGGAGCAGAAGATATGATGACTAGTTGTCTATAAGTATTGTAATGGAGCAAAAAGTCAAACTTCAAAGACATGTTATCAATAATCTTTACTGGAATGTAAATGTACATGAATGAAAACAAGCTGAAATGAAATAGGAGTAACGAGGATATGTTTAAAATGTAAGTAGTAGAAAGTACTGATAATGGAGTGTAAATGAAAGGAGTAGAAAGTACTGATAATGGAGTGTAAATGAAAGGAGTAGAAAGTACTGATAATGGAGTGTAAATGTAAGGACTAGAAAGTATAGATAATGGAGTGTAAATGTAAGGAGTAGAAAGTATAGATAATATAGTGTAAATGTAAGGAGTAAAAAGTACTGATAATGGAGTGTAAATGTAAGGAGTAAAAAGTACTGATAATGGAGTGTAAATGTAAGGAGTAGAAAGTACAGATAATGGAGTGTAAATGTAAGGAGTAGAAAGTACTGATAACGGAGTGTAAATGTAAGGAGTAAAAAGTACTGATAATGGAGTGTAAATGTAAGTAGTAGAAAGTACTGATAATGGAGTGTAAATGTAAAGAGTAGAAAGTACAGATAATGGAGTGTAAATGTAAAGAGTAGAAAGTACTGATAATGGAGTGTAAATGTAAGTAGTAGAAAGTACTGATAATGGAGTGTATCTACAGTATGTAGTCTAAATAATATCTAGTAAAACATCAATATAACTGCAAGGACAGCCAACCTTGTGAGGGGCCAATTTCCAAAACTACCATGTTTAAAAGGTTGATCATGATAAAATTATGTGAACAGTTCTGACATCAAACCACAACCTCTATGTCTACGTCTTTACAGATTTAAGGTATTATCTGTGAAATCCACTCGCACGGTCAGCAGGGTGTACTCCACTGAGAATCACAGAGAGAATGGATGTACAGTGAAACACTGTCCATCTTCCAGATAAATCATCTGAATGTGTTAATTCAACAGAGCAACCGAAACATAGACCTCTTCATGGTGGAGAAGCAGAGGAGTTACTGCTGAATCTGGTCTTCGTTTCTCTAATTGGCTGAACATGGTACTCGAGCGTATTCCAAACTCTCTCAACGCTCTCTCTCCCACCGTCCATCTCCCTCTCCTCCACTCCATGAGAAAGATAGAGGGGAACTGGAACTGATTATGCTTGTTGGAAGCATCTGGATCCAGCGCAGCACGTCTCTGCAGATGTGCTGTAATTAGCAGGCTAGTGTTTGCTAATGAGTGGAGGAGGAAAGGCTTGTCTCAGCTATATACTCCTGCGAGGTGTTTTGAGGGCCACCATTCACAGATGCTGTAATGGGCTGGACTTAAAACAACACCTAGAGCAGCGATCCACAAATAAATGCATGTACGGTTATTTTGGGGTTCAGCGTACCGGGGTACACAGAATTAAAGGTAGAATTAAAGGTTAAAGCTAGAGTCTAGCTTGTTTGCCCACCAGGCATATATACCACACAATCAGCTTAGACCACTAACGCTCATATGAGAATCTTTCCTTTCAGATGAATCCTTCGGTGGATCTCAAAATAAATCTATTACAAAACCATATGCTTCTCAAATCAAATCAATCACAAAACCACATGGCTGAAAAGTTCTAATTTATTTTTACATCAATCAATGTCAAATAGACGATTAAATTACCATTTAAGATATAACTATACAAAACCTCAATCATTACTCTACTGTACTGTAGAGTATTTTTAGTTTTATATTGAATTTAGTGGTTGAAACCTAAATGGGTAGTTATGAAATAAATAAAACACAAACACTAAATAAACCAAATAAACCAAATGTCTTAGATTACATTAAAGTTGCTAGTCTAACTCATGCACTGGATTCGGTGGGTTACTATGCGCTATAGGAAGCCAGACTGTTATAGGTACGTGTTTGGGGGGTGATGCCTGTACACTGTGGGAAATGTAGTCTTTGTGCTATGAAATATATACCAACACAGTCTGTGTGTGATTCTTCATGACTGCACTGCTTGGTGTTTATTCCACAACAATACAGAGGGTCTGCATAGACTTGCCATTGTCTCTAATGTAAAATAGCACTACTTATCAAAACCAGTGGCGCATAATAATGATTTTTGGGATTGTTTCATTAAGTTATGAGTCATGTCGGGTGATTATATGACCACCCTGCCTGCCAGACAACGCAAATAGTCAGAGAGGTTTTGTTTAATCTTACTCATATTTAGACTCTCAGCATCAAGCTGGTGCAGCAACTCCACTAAATTTCCAGAGCTGTCCAATCCAGACATCTGATTTTATCGTGAGTCTCCAGGTCAGCAAGTTACCAGTGAAATATTTTACTTACAAAATACAAACATATTTTACCTGAAATAGGTCCTAATATAAAAGATAGAAATAATATAGAAATATCTCACTTTCACTGCTGCTTTACAAATAGGATTGTAGCTAACACTAGCATTGTGCTCTGAACTGATCTGGGTACGTCAGCGCGGGTGTCTAGCCTGAAGATCAGTCAGAACATGGCAGTGAAACAGAGATCAGCAAGTTTTAATTTGTTGTTATTACACCCTCCACACAGCAAGCCTTCAGCACAGCGTTACTTCAAAAGTCCAAATTTAGAAACACATTTCTTTCTCTGTTTGCTGTTGTCGTCTGTGCGGGACACGGGATTGTTTTTCTCCAGTAATGAGATGTATGTATTGTATATGGGTGATGTATTGCTTACAACTGATCTTTCTAAAGAGATCAGTTTCAGGCCAGCAGTTTGAGGAGTTTCAGGCCAGCAGTTTGAGGAGTTTCAGGCCAGCAGTTTGAGGAGTTTCAGGCCAGCAGTTTGAGGAGTTTCAGGCCAGCAGTTTGAGGAGTTTCAGGACAGCAGTTTGAGCAGTTTCAGGCCAGCAGTTTGAGCAGTTTCAGGCCAGCAGTTTGAGGAGTTTCAGGCCAGCAGTTTGAGGAGTTTCAGGCCAGCAGTTTAAGCAGTTTCAGGCCAGCAGTTTGAGCAGTTTCAGGCCAGCAGTTTGAGGAGTTTTCAGCCAGCAGTTTGAGTAGTTTTAGGCCAGCAGTTTGAGCTGTTTCAGGCCAGCAGTTTGAGGAGTTTTCAGCCAGCAGTTTGAGGAGTTTTCAGCCAGCAGTTTGAGTAG
Source organism: Megaleporinus macrocephalus (assembly GCA_021613375.1). Lineage (NCBI taxonomy): Eukaryota > Metazoa > Chordata > Actinopteri > Characiformes > Anostomidae > Megaleporinus > Megaleporinus macrocephalus. Next base: position 38,399,277 of record CM038712.1, read on the forward strand.
TTTCAGGCCAGCAGTTTGAGCAGTTTCAGGCCAGCAGTTTGACGAGTTTCAGGCCAGCAGTTGTAGCAGTTATAGACCAGCAGTTTAAGCAGTTTCAGGCCAGCAGTTTGAGCAGTTTCAGGCCAGCAGTTTGAGGAGTTTTCAGCCAGCAGTTTGAGTAGTTTCAGGCCAGCAGTTTGAGCAGTTTCAGGCCAGCAGTTTGACGAGTTTCAGGCCAGCAGTTGTAGCAGTTATAGACCAGCAGTTTAAGCAGTTTCAGGCCAGCAGTTTGACGAGTTTCAGGCCAGCAGTTTGAGCAGTTTCAGGCCAGCAGTTTGAGCAGTTTCAGGCCAGCAGTTTGACGAGTTTCAGGCCAGCAGTTTGACGAGTTTCAGGCCAGCAGTTGTAGCAGTTATAGACCAGCAGTTTAAGCAGTTTTAGGCCAGCAGTTTGAGCAGTTTCAGGCCAGCAGTTTGAGCAGTTTCAGGCCAGCAGTTTGAGGAGTTTTCAGCCAGCAGTTTGAGTAGTTTCAGGCCAGCAGTTTGACGAGTTTCAGGCCAGCAGTTGTGGCAGTTATTGACCAGCAGTTTAAGCAGTTTCAGGCCAGCAGTTTGAGCAGTTTCAGGCCAGCAGTTTGAGCAGTTTCAGGCCAGCAGTTTGAGCAGTTTCAGGCCAGCAGTTTGAGGAGGTTTCGGCCAGCAGTTTGAGCAGTTTCAGGCCAGCAGTTTGAGCAGTTTCAGGCCAGCAGTTTAAGCAGTTTCAGGCCAGCAGTTTGAGCAGTTTCAGGCCAGCAGTTTGAGGAGTTTCAGGCCAGCAGTTTGAGCAGTTTCAGGCCAGCAGTTTGAGCAGTTTCAGGCCAGCAGTTTGAGCAGTTTCAGGCCAGCAGTTTGAGGAGTTTTCAGCCAGCAGTTTGAGGAGTTTTCAGCCAGCAGTTTGAGAAGTTTCAGGCCAGCAGTTTAAGCAGTTTCAGGCCAGCAGTTTGAGCAGTTTAAGGCCAGCAGTTTGAGGAGTTTAAGGCCAGCAGTTTGAGGAGTTTAAGGCCAGCAGTTTGAGCAGTTTAAGGCCAGCAGTTTGAGGAGTTTAAGGCCAGCGGTTTGAGGAGTTTCAGGCCAGCAGTTTAAGCAGTTATAGACCAGCAGTTTAAGGCCAGCAGTTTGAGCAGTTTAAGGCCAGCGGTTTGAGGAGTTTCAGGCCAGCAGTTTGAGCAGTTTCAGGCCAGCAGTTTGAGCAGTTTCAGACTAGCAGTAGGTGCGATTGTGCTGTAAACGTATGTAGACAGAGACTGTTTGTGCGGTTGTTTGTGGTGCTGTGCATGTTACTCCATATATGTTAGTAAAACCAACTATCAACTTTGAGATTAAATTAAAGGGTAATTGAGCGATATGTCTACAAAACACACATAGTTTACACAGACACATCAGCGTATTATCCCAACAAACACACAAAGTTGTCACAGTGTTGGTACAACGTTGTCAAAAGGTGGTGTTTTTACATTGTCTCAACAATGTCACTACTAAAAAACGTTGTTTTACAGTATTGTGATTATCCAGTTATCAGGTAACGTTCACAAACTGAGGAATTACAGTTTAACGTTGGGAGAGAGTTGGGGGTGGCGGGGAGAGTGTTTTGGGGCCAAACTGGAGGGTTTTTTTTGCACTTGAGCTTTGCGTCAAATAAAAAGGGTTAATGCTGCATATAAAGTTATTGGTTAAAAACATACATTATATGAAAAAAGTAAAGATAAAAAACCCTTTACTGCCAAACAAGAACAACATTGCTGCTGAGTAATAACAGTGGGCTGATAAGACAGCTGAGCAGACCTGAGCTCCATTTCTTCAGGCCATCTTCTACAGTCCCCTATTGAGAAAGTGATTAAATTGGAAATCTAAACAGGAAGCATTTGCCAACTTTGCCCTAAATTACTGTAATTACAGCAGAAGCTATAAATGTAAGTGGAAACTCCAGCAAAGGAGCTCATCTCTGCTTCAGCTGATCCAGATGTTATTCATTCTCTAGTTCTCCTGTAAGCGCATGATACACAAAAGCTTCGGTCCATCAAATGCAGAATACAAACACAAGTAATTGTTAGTGCTGTGTTGTCAAAGTCAGTATGTCTGGACTTCTGATCATTATCACAGATGTCTATAAGCTCTGTAATGATCAGATACTCAACATTGGACAACATTTAGTCAGAAAATCAAGGGGGTTTTCACGCTTACCACAAGATCAGTCGGCGAGAACAAGAAACATGCATAAGATCTATGACATCTTGAATATGCCCTTACTCCAAAATGAGATTCCACCTTTCTGACCTTCATCGTAGAGTTGGTCAATGTGGCTACTAAAAACAAGTTTCTTTACTCGCTCACTGTCTGCAGGAAGGCTGATACACTTTAGGTCTAAAACAGTGCCTAATTTGTGCTGGATCTTGCCGGAACAAGATCCGGCACCTCTCATATTTCAGGTACCTGTGTTCCAGAACTTATTTATGTGGATCCCCCACCTCTTTGACGTCTTTTTTTTTGTAGGACACGAAAAGCTATTCGTCCAGTGGCATCTCTGAGATTTTATGGTTGCAGCTCCTTACTGCATTCATTAAAGCTAAGATTATTTTATTGTATAGAATACTACTATGTTAGATGGACACTTGAAGAACTGTATGCGTTCCAGGACCTTTTCCCTCACTGCCACTTGCTGGATCACCCCACCTTTAGTGTTCCATTACCTGATGTTTTACAAATTAAGCACTGGTCTAAAGGTCTTCAGACACCCTTCATATTCAATGCATTTTCTAGAGGAATGGAGCTCCATCCAGTACTTTTAGAATGAGTCAGAGTAGCGTTTATGATTCATAACCAGCCAACGACAACAGTCCCTAACTTTACTAATGCTCTTGTGGCTTTTGGACATAAAATGCATGAGTGCAACAAAGGATTACTAGTAAGCATTAACCCAAACACAGCTCGTCACTGAGTAGAGCAAAGTTTGATGTAGACTTGCATGCACTTTCTTAAAGCAGATAAAATAATTCTTCAGATGTCTGATTGTTTCCATATGTTATCAAAGACAAAGAATACCCAGAGTCTTATGCTCAAAGTCTATTTCGTGGCCAGTACATTTTCTTGATCTCTTTGTCTAGATTTTGTTTGAAATACGACCAGTGTACCTGTGAGCATATATTCACATGGCACTCGTTTGTCTTTCTCTGAATGCCAGTTGCTTTTTCTGGCACCTGATTCCTGTGCACAGTCCAGACAGACCCTTGCACTACACCACAGCAACATTCTACATATCTTCCCCACATTTCCCATGGTGTCTTCAGGCCGCTGCCTTGCTGGAGGGCTGGGAGATTGCGGCCAGGCCTTAGGAAGCTTACAAGACTAATAAATGGCTTTCCACTGGAAAAAGTCCAGAACACGTTGCTTTCTCTTTGGCATCAGTTGAATTAATGGGATTAGACAGCAAAATGCTCATTAGTCTAGAAAAAGGGGCGGAGCGAAGAGCCAACTGACTAATGATTACAACTGACAAAATTGTGTGAAAGACTTTATACCTACTTAGTAAATCTTGAACTGAATAGCATTTCACTAAATCATTATTTCAGTAAAAACCTTTTTTTATTTAGTCTGTAGTGATACACTCTTGTTCTAAGAGATATGACAAAATGTGAATTCAGAAGCTACAGCTCAAGCATGCCCTCTCACCACTATCACATAGTTTGCAGCAGCCGACTGGCTCCATCTAGTGGTTTCTAAAGAAAACATGTCTCTGTTTAGGGGGCTTTTTACACTTTGTAAGGTCACCCTAAGTTTCTCAGTGGAAGAAATCCAAATGCTAACAAATCTGTTCAAAAGGTAATATTCTTAGTTTTGTTTTGCCTGAAACATGATAACCCATAAAGAGACCAACATTGACCATCATGCCAGCATCCAGAGTTTTATATACTGGGTTTGTAGGTGACCAGAACCAGCTACCTTTACAAACAGTAGCAGCTTGCTACATTTCCATCTATTAAATTAACAGTTTGAAGCATTCACAACACCTCTGAGTATTTTTATAAATAATAAAACATTATTTCTACTCAAGTACTTTTACAGTCATTAACATTTAGTTACTAATTCCTGTTTTTTTTATTTCATTATGTTGGTGACAGCATCTCTTTTGTGATAGGTCACACTTCTGCCTTAGGAGGGTAATCAGTTTGTTTTAAATCAACAAAAGCCTCTCGCATGCTGGTAGGTGACTCTTTTGACTCTTTTTGTTCTCTAAGTTGCTTTGACCTGGTAGTTCTGTAGAAAAGTAATTTTACTGATACGTTACTCATCTTTTCACCAGACTAATGCTTTTACCTGACTTTGGATTTGTTTAAGAAATTGTAAAACTGTGGGGAAAAACTGGCAGTAACACTTTCTCACTAATAGCCCTTTTTGTGGTTACAGGGACCTCAGTTAAACCTGAAAGCAAAAAAATGCCCAACTAAAAACACAGCTACAGTCATACTGAAAATCCTACTGATATCAGTCACAGTAAAACCCATGACCTCTTAAATTGACGTGGCAGAGGAGGCGAAGTTGAATTTCACACACACGTTGTTCCTAACAATGTCAAGAATGAGATTAAAGTCTAATAACTACAGTAGTGTGCTGCTGCATATAAGCAATGTATAAAATGGTGGTATTCGCATCTGGCATACAAGTTTGAATGGAGTAAGGTCCTGCGCCTCAATTCATAATAAACTTCGGGTGCTGGTCAGTGTTTAATTTAACCTCTCATATTTCAGGCACCTGCGTTCCAGAACTTATTTATGTGGATCCACCACCTCTTTGACGTTTTTTTGTAGCACACCAAAAACTATTCATCCAGTGGCATCTCTCAGATTTTATGGTTGCAGCTCCTTACTGCATTCATTAAAGCTAAGATTATTTTATTGTATAGAATACTACTATGTTAGATGGACACTTGAAGCACTGTTGTGCCTATGCGTTCCAGGACCTTTTCCATTACTGCCACTTGCTGGATCACCCCACCTTTAGTGTTCCATTACCTGATGTTTTACAAATTAAGCACTGATGCTGGTCAAGAATTCGATTCCTCCTGCTTGTTCTGCCCTTACCAACTTGTGGTTATTCGGTAACTGTTAAATCAGGATGCTCCCATGCCTTACTGACCTGGATGCCACAAGCTGAGCTCTGTTAGGAAGTCTATATAGACTTAACACTGGCAGTGGAGTGACCTGTGCTGATGACATTAGTGAATTTAAATGTGGCACATAGGATTTCACCTTTTTCACAACTCATTCAGCCCTACTAGATTTACACTGGTCAACTACACATGCTATTGTTGTGAAATTGAAGAGCAACAACTTGGCCATGAGGCATTAAAACACAGAAAATCTGAAGCACTGAAGCACATAGCACTCACTGCGGAATTCTCTGGGAGTAACATCAGCACAGGATCTGAAATTGGTTTCTATAGCTTCCCAAGCCTAAGATCACTATGCCAAGCGCCAGCAGGGTTTAAAGCAAGCTTCACCTGGACTCTGAAGAAATGGATATGTGTTCTCTAGAGTGATCATCCTTCACCATCTGGCAGTCTGAAGATTGGTTTGGCAGAGGTCAGGAGAACACCACTTTCCTGAATGCTCAGTTGGCAAAGGAGGTGAGGATTTCTTAGGATTTGGGCCCCTAAGTTCCTGTGAAGTGTGATGTTAATGGTACGTAAGACATTTTAGACAATCCAAAAAAGCATTTTAAGGAAGGTTAATTCCTGTTCCAACTTGACTGTAGCCCTGTGCACAAGGCTGGGTCTATAAAAACATGCTTTAATGGGTTTGATGGCTTCCACAGAGCCTTGACTTCAACTCCACTGAACACCCTTGGAAAGAACTGGAACCATTGCGAGCCAGGTCTTCTCATGCTTGACCTCATAAATGATTTTTTGACCCAGTGGGGACAAAATTCCCACAGACACGCACCAAAATGTTGTGAGAGCCCTCCTGGGACTTCATACCCATGCATTTTTGGCTCTACACACTTACTAGACACTTCATTAGATAGGCCTTGTTAATGTAATATCTAATCAGCCTGGCAGCAACTCCATGCATTAAGGCATGTAGATATCAGGCCAAGTTTAAACCAACTTTAAAATTGGGAGGAAAGGTTATTTGACTTTGAATGTGGTATAGTTATTGGTGCTAGACGGGCCAGTCTGAATAATTTCAGAAACTGCTGATCTACTGTGATTGTCACATACAACAATCTCTAGGGTTTACAGAGAACTGTCCATAGAACAGAGAAGAGCCAGTGAGCAGCAGTTCTCTGAGCAAAATTGCACTCAGCCAGAAAAGAATGGCCAGATTGAGCTGATAATGCAACAGGAGCTTAAATAACCAGGTTTGCAGAAAAGTATTTCGAATCTTGAAGCAGATGGGCTACAGCAGCACATCAAGTCCAACCTGTCAGCTAAAAACATGCAACTCAGGGTTCAACTCACATATACTCACCAAAATTCGACAACAGAAGAAAAACTGTGATTGATGACTCTTGATTCCGGATGGCAGGGACAGACTTCGGCATAAATAACATGAAAAGCATGGATCCATCCTGCCTTGTTCAGGCTGGTGGTGAAGGTGTGCTGAATTTCTACTTCATCAACGTAAGAAACATCACCTATGTCCAAAACACCATTACTGAGATTTCTTTTTTTCATATTTATTATTCCAAAACAACAAGTGATCATCAAATTTAACACAAATAAGTTATACTGTAGTAAAAAGCACTTGAGATTTCTGTCCATGGTCACCTTTAGTGTACGAGCCCCTATGAAAATAGCATAGAAAGTATACAATTTGTTTCTTTTTCATATATATATTTTTTTCAATATCTATACAAGCATTTCCCTTGGCTGTATGAAAGCAAGAAGAGTGGCTCCGTGGCAACACATTCTGCAATTAATTCATTTAAATTTTCTGATAATTAAAAAAAAAAATCTTGGCTAGAGCATTTAACACAGCGCCCCCTGCCCTAATGAAAGAGCAAGTCAGTTTCTTCACAACTTTTAACAAAAACAGAATAAAAAAAACCAAAAACAAATTCTAAATGGATCAGAAAGCTTCTTTTTCTCACTTGGCTCTGAGTTTGATTATGGGTGCAACACCTACACGCACCCACACATACAGGCGCATATGTACATATGTGTACAAACACACACATACACAGCCAGAGTGTAACACACACACAAACACACAGACACAAACACAGAGTGCATAGCCGACTTAAGTGTGATTAGCAGTAATTGGAGCCGTTACTTTGGGCTGCCAGCTCCCCAGTGTGGCTGTTGTTAAAGTTGGGGGGGGGGGCTCAGCAGCCTCTTTGTTGCCATGGAGACATAGCCAAGTGCTAGACCAGTTGGAGAAAGGCAGTGCAGAGGCTCTTCACCACCGTCTAGAAGTTTGACCACCATCTGCTTATTGTTACAGGCACAGACACAGATTTGTTCGGATTTCTTTCCCTCTACAGTATCAAAATAGATGTTTTGATATGCTCTTGTTCAAGTTAGGCTATAGTAGGGCTTAGGTTCAAGTTTAAGCTAGGTAAGAATTGTGGAGAGGAGGGAGGACATCTGCATGAAGTTTTCAAATTGTTCTATTGCACTTAGACCTTCGGTTCACATCTTTTCTTGACTGACACCTCCTCAAAGAAGCTCTACACCAGCACGCACAGGTAGCAAACATCTTAAATAAACTAATAGTCAAATGAGAAAAAGAACTTCAAATCAAAATGTTACCCCCAAAAGAGAAAAACAATAAAATAACAATAATAAAACAGTACAATAATAGTCATAGTAACAATTATAACAATAACAACAACAACAACAACAACAACAACAACAATAATTAATGAATATGTCAATAACAATGATATTTTGTTGGGATATAAAAAGGAACCTTTGTAAAATTGATTGTCATGTGAAGATAAAAAGTGTCGAAAACATCCAAGGCATCAGCGAGGTGGCCATAAGAAAACGTAACATAAAAAAACCAAAACAAATCAAAACAAAAACAAAGCCCAAAGTTACGGCACTAGAAAAACCAGAGTTGTCAGGAGTATGGCTGTGCAAGCTTTTGGCAGTCACCTGGAAAAGAACAACAGTAAATACCGACTTTCATTAGAAAAATAAAGAAAGAAGGACACAACCCTAAAGCACAGGTAACCATGTCCATCCTCGTTTCCTTCTCTCTTAGCCAGGCTGCGTGTCCTGCAGTGTCTACAGCACTGATTGCACGGCTGCTGAGTTTGAGTCTCGGTGAATAGTAAAGGGACGAAGCGAGTCTTGTGTTTGGTGGTGAAGCAGGATGTACTTTTTGAGCTGTACCCAGATCAGAATGCGTTGTGGGAGGACTCTGAAAGTGCTGCAGGACGGTACTCAGTACCGCCAGTCTCTCTATTAACACACACACACACACACACAGGCTTGTACTCCCTGTAGCCCTATGCCTGGAAAAAAAATAAAAAATAACAAAAACCCTGAATGCCTCGAGGACGCACACATACACACATTTGCTTTCTCTCTCTATTTCTCTCTCATACACACACACACACACTTTCACAAATCATACATACATGTGAGGGGGTAAGCCACTCCCTGAAGGTGTACGTCCACTAGTGCATGTCCTGAGAGTAGAGCTGCACAATACATCAGTTTGTTTATGGTTATTGAGATTACTGATATTGGCCTTTGCAACACTGATTTGCAGAAAAGCTGCAATATGCAAATGAGTCCTCTAACCAATCACAGAGGCTGTAACAGAAATGGATCCCTAATGAGTACCTTGGCCATTTTTGTCTAAATTGTGAAATGATTCAAAGTGATTTTGAAAAAAAGAAAAAAAAAAAAAACAAGTTCTCCTTGAGAGAAAAATAAATGTTTTCAAAAATCACTGCTTTTGCGCACAAACACAGGACTACAATTAAACTACAATACTATCATATAGCAACATCAGCTACTCAAACTCTAGGCTACTACTGCCAAACAAACTTCACAACCATGACTGATAAACCTTTCTGGTACGCGTGGTGGGTGTTGGTGCAGCTTTTGATGTCAGTGCGCAAGCTGACACCGCTGCATGTAACAGTAGTCATATTATAACTTGCTAAACTCAATTCAGTACATCCCCTGACTTCAGGAGGAAAAGGGGTCTGTGTGGCAAAATGTGTCAGATCTGGAATATTTAACTCAGAGTTAGCTGAGAGTTCTTTACTTGTGCATGACGACGACTACAAAATGTTCACATCCCTTCAGAGGTCTACCGCTAATCTCATTACTAAGCAATGGACAAGAGGAATGTTAGTTAATGTTAACAGTGGCTGCCGAGCCTCTAAAATGATATTTATCTGACTCCCTAGACTCCCTGGAGAAACAGCAGCAGCTGTACAACTAATGCTGTAGATCATATAGCAAAACTACTGACTGGTGAACTGCAGGTTACTTAAATTAGCCAACTTCTGACTTGCAGACAACTCAAGTTGATTTGGTTACTGCTATTAAGTAAACTAAATAGTTCCCACCTATATAGTGCAGTACTATTAAAGGGCTAGGGATCCATTTCAGCCACAGCCAATGGTATATGGTCTCTGATGAGTCTTCCAAACGATTTTTTGTGGCAGTTTTGATGAATAAATACATTCAAATAACCAACAAATACTCATTTGGACAAAACAACGCAGACCGTAACTGCAATATGTAGCAATGTAATCACAATATGCTGTTTTCTCCACATTACTGGTATCGTGCAGCCCAACCTGAGAGGACAGCAAAAGAGCCTGAACCTTCCAACTGTACAGCGCTGTACACACTCTCGTGTGCAGAAGTGCCCGCTAGTTTCTCCACAGTGAAGGAGAGTGTTCGCTAGTGCCAGTCTTCATCGTCTGCATCCTCATCCTCGTCTGAGGAGTCCTCACTGCTGGCCCGTCGCAGTCCCGCCTGCTCCCCTCGTATTCCGTTTTGCTGCCTGGCTGCCAAGGCTGCCGCCGCGGCCGCTGCCCGCTCCTCAGCTTCCCTCTGCCTCAGAGCCGCCGCCTTCTTTTCCTGCTCTGCGTGGCTCTTCATGTGAGCGCTCCGGCTCTTCACCTTGAAGAACACCCTGCAGGGAGCACACCAGGGTTACTCAAGTTAGCTCCCAGCTCGAGCATCATTAGTAACATGATTATAATATTAGTAGTATGATTATAGTGGTCTTCGTCATTTGAATTTTACCCAGTATGCTGTGTTTAATTCACTATAGTGAATTAAATCACCACCTGTTTTACCCTGAAAACTGACCAAAAATTCCCCTACTGATTTTTTTACCGTAAGAAACGGAGACTGATGGACACTTCCATTAAATGCAATTTTTATAATATTTTATAATATTATTTTTATAATAATATTTATTAATTTTTATAATAAGTCTATTTCAAATCTTCCTTGGGCATTTTTTTCCAGTAATGTATACTGCAACATTTGAAACGCTTTGTATAGTTTGTTATTATTATTTAATTTAATTTTCATTATTTAAATACATTTTGATCGTCCTTTATAATTACAGCTAGCTGTATTGTTACCTATCTGTTGGTCACTATGGGGGCGTGTCACTGAAACGCAAGCAACTTTGAGTTTAACTGTATAACATTAAGACCAGTCCTGAGTCCCAAAGCTGTATAATATAAATCATGATAAAAAAAAACAACCAATGCTGTAATACCCTACAGTTTTATAGCTTTTATAAAATGTTGATTAAAATTTCTGCATGTCTAACATAAAGGTACTTTTTTTCATTTTGGCCCTTAAATATTTTTTACATGCTACATTATTGATGGAGCATTTAAAAAATATTTAAGGGGCAAAATGAAAAAAAGTACCTTTTTTCTCCAGTTCAATCAATCAGTTTTTGTGACGTCACAAAATCCAATGTGTTTACATTACTACTTATTCAGACTACAACAGTTAACCAGTCTAGTCACACAGGAGTTATATATGAAGTGTTTAAGAAATAAAAAAATAAAATTTATTTTATGTTGTGAATTATTATTAGAGTGTATATTCTTCTTCTATTATTAGTGTATATTATTATTATTAGAGTGTATATTCTTCTTCTGCTACTGTAAAAGCTGCAATTTCCCCCTGGGATCAATAAAGTATTTCTGATTCTGATTCTGATAAGCCTGGGCAGCCAATCAGAACAGACATTATTTACATAGAGCCATCTTAAAGACAGACTTGTATGTATGTACAGAAGTTGATAAATGGCCATGCAAAAGTAGACATAATGTGGGGAAAATATTTTGGCGTCCCTGAATCAGGATTAATCAATTAACTGTGAAAATAATGGACAGACCACTTGATTACTAATTGAATGAAGTGAAGTGACAGGCCGGGAATATACACAAACTTTAAAGGAAAATAAACAATTTTAGTAAGAATGCACAGAACTGAACCAGGCGTGTTGCATTAGAGGTTTATAATTAAAACAAAGTCAACAACGGGGGTCGATAGAAACGAAGACAGTGAAGATTTCTCCCCATACAGCACATCATCGCAAACCAACAGAGTATCTAAATATAAACTAGTATATAATCTAGTCAGTTAATTAACATGTTGTGTTGTCTTTGTTGTTAGGAAGTTAACTGCCTTCTTTAAACTTTAAAAACTTCACACTTGACTAAGTGAAGTGACCATATCAGTAACTGATATGTAATCTATTTGCAATAAGGCAAACATCATGAATCCTGAAGACCTAGCCTCCTGCACGATAACAGATCATAAACAGCAATACATGGTCTTCAAGAGCATCTGCCTGCTACGCAAAGAAATATGATTGATGCTAGAGCAGAAACTCTGCAGGAGCAGAGCTGGATAATGCATGTCGCTGCATCTGCTGATATGCATACATTTTGAGGATGAGGTTTTATTTTGATGCCACAGATATTGAGATTCAGATGCCACAGTCATACCATTTTAACACATTCGCAGATTACGACCACAGAGTACGAGGAGCGAAAAGAATGAGTGAGAAATTCATTTTTTTGACAAGAAGAGAGCAGATGCACCAGCAAAACACAGATGGGCAACAGTGACCAGTGGTGAGTGGGCAGAAGGACAGCGTGTACGACTTGTTTTCATATTCCAAATGCACAGACGCACACATGCGCGGTAGCACATGCACAAATGCACAGTCACTGGGTAGAGATGCGTAGACCAGAGGGCACGGCATTCAACATCGCAGAAGACTTTCAGTTGCTAAGAGACTGTTGATAATAACAAAGCCAGTCGTTGCCATGGCTTAAATGAGACCTGCTATTGGAATCAGATGCTGCTGTTCTATTGCTTCCTATTCTGACGAGCTGAGATTTGGATCACTCAAGAGGAAGCGGCAGGCTTTATCGATTCCCTAGTAAAATTACACACAGCTCATGTTCTCGCTCTGTTTGCTGAGTCAGTTAGTGCATCCAGCTAGCAATTACAGCACCGAACATGCATGCTACCACATGCTACAATGTTTTAGCTGAGCAATCAAACAGTAACTCGACAAAGGGAATCAAGAAGATAAACACAGATAGCAAACACATACGGTGTGGTAGAACTGTTGCTTTAGGGCTTAAACCTGTATACACACATTACATGGGAGTGAAGCTGGAATTCTGGAACAGTGGTGATAGAACTGGAACAGTAGCATTTAGGGCTGTGTATCGGCAAGAACCTGGCGATACAATACGTATCGTGATACAGCGGTCACGATTCAATATATCACGATATATTGTGATACTGCAAGTAAAGTGATATACTGTGATTTTTCAAATCCTACTATTAAAACACACCACTGTATGAACAGGTTTGTCAATGCTTACAATAGCATTGCGCTCTTGTGCTGCTTGTTAATGTTGGAGTGGATCTGAAAATGTATTACAGCACTGCCATCTAGTGGTCAGAGGTTTAAACACAACACACAATGATTCCAGGAATCTGTGTATCGATACTGTGTTTTTGAGAATCAATACGGTATCACCAAACAAAATATCACAATATTCAATATTTTCGATATTTTCTTACAACCCTAGTAGCATTACACCTGAGTTGTAACGTCTATGTGAATGAATCACAAAAACATATGCCTGTCAAATGCCTAAACCAGTCAGATAGATAGATCTTTATTGATCCCTTTGGGAGGGTTCCCTCAGGGAAATTAAGATTCTAGTAGCATCATCACAGTAAACATACTAGAAACATATGAAAGGAAGAAATTAAGAAATCCAATGTACAAAATAAAGAAAGAGAAAAAAACAACTGGGGGGTATTGCACACTATTATTGCACTTGTTTACTGTTACCGATGTTATTGCACTTTTTTAATGTTAACTAATGTAATTGCACTTAGTACGGTTGTGTTATTATTATGTTATTATTATTATGTTATGATTACAGAGGCTCCCTCACTGCTTCCCTAATTATGCTTTATACTTAAATAGTGTTTTACATTCAAATCAGAGCAGAAAAGGTCTTTGATTACCAACATGCTTAGTGTCCAAAGTTTGCTTCTTTAGTTTTGCACTAGAACTAACTATAATAGGTTTCATCCACTAGCATTTAGAATCAATCATGATTTTTATGTTTGTTTCAATTCCTTTACAGCGAAATAGTATATTTGCCTGACTGATTTTTATTAAAGCTTTTTTTTTCATGTAAAGCGCACCAGCATATGACTCGTGCACAAAAGTATTTTTTTTTCCAAATAAAAAAAAAAGACAACATTATTTGCTTTTCAAATTCTTAACAGACGCTTTTTCAAATCAATCGAAAAATGGCAACCGAGTATTTATCACCATGTGTCATCAGCAGCTTTACAGCTGGCACATGGTACTCACACCATTAAAAAAATAAAACTGAGGAACACACAGGACCGAGTGCAAGAGCAGAAATATGCCTATTCTGATCTATCATTAGCGATCGCTTACATTAACTACAAAGCACATAGAACTGTCACCCCAAACAGACTGTAAAATATTTTTAATGCTTATCTGTAATAAATCAGTCTTTGGGCTTCTGCTCCAGTTTTCATCTATTTGATGAACTTGTTAAACGAGTTTAAGCAGCATCTCTTGATTTCTAATCACTCTATCCAGACCTTTGGATAACGAAACCCAGCTCGTCTCTCACCTGCCACACTTTTTGCAGGGGAACTCTCCCTCCTGCCCCACAGGGCCTTTGGCTCCACTCCCGCTCTTTCGCGCCGTGCTCTCTGGGCGCGGTTTAGGAGGTGCTGTTGTGGTGTGGCTGACCCCGAACACGGGCTGATCCCTCCTTCCATCCTCCTGATTCCTCAAGACCAGGACAGCACCAGCCTATGATGGAGGGTTACAGTCACTAACAGTCTTTAATGGATACTTCAGCGCTGCACAGCGCAGCACCCAATCTATAGGCCCACTGTCAGACTGCAACTACAGAAGCATTCTGTTACACAGGCTGTTGCTGTTGGAGGCCACAAGAGGGCACCATATATGACTTGCAATTCAGCCAAGCACAGCTTTATTCCAAAGAAAAACACTCGCAGAAGTCATATAAAAAAATTGCTTGGGAATCTTTACAAGCTAAAATAACCCTTACACAATCTTATAATTCAGTAAGTATCTTAGGAGCTTATTTTTATAGTATTTATTCATTTACTACTTTGAATTATTACAAAAGTAATACTCAAGTAATGTGGATGAGTGTGGAAACAACGTGTGAGCCTTTAAAGGGTTGAAAGAACAGATAAACAACTTTCTTTTCTGGTAAAATGTTTTCTTTATGATAAATAAGCATCCAACTTCTCAAATTCACAAAGAGTTCCACATTTATCTATCTGTGTATTCGCCTACCAACTGTAGGCCGTGCCTGCCTGGACAACTCACTGGATACTCACATTTTCAGGGGCCTGTACAGATTCTGTCAGCCTGCCGGGGCTGCTCTCTTTCTTCTTGTCACCCGAGCCGTCCCACTTCCTGACTTCTTCCTCCTCCTTTCGCAATTCGAATCTCTGTGAACTCTGCTGATTGGAAGAGGTGAGGTTATAAACTGTTAAAAACAGCCTATACTCATGTTGCGCCTGAGATTAAAACACCCACACAAACCCACAGACCCACAGAACAGCTTACTTTACAGTCCACCTCCTCCTCTGTGGGCCGCATTTCAGGAAGCTCTGCTTCGCCGTACATGAGCGCTCCGTTCCTGCCGATCTTCACTTGCTTCTTATAGGTGTAGTAGAACTCCACACACTGAGCCACCGTTTTGGAGCTCACCTGTTAGACAAACATAAACACCATTTGGCAGCTGAACCCACTCCTCAGGTAAACAGACGTAGATACATGTAACACATTCTACTGTCTCGTGCAGAAACCACACGTCTCGTGCATGTAACACACACTATATGTTTACTATATCATTTGTAGACAACTTCTGGTCAAAGGTACTAATAGTTTGATCACAATTTGCTGCAAATACAGCCTATAATTTTCTAGGAAGGCTTTATAGGATTTGATGGCACTCAGTCACAAGACCATGAGTTAGGTTAGGGTTAGGGTCTGATACTGACGTTGGATGATTTGTTACAAGCAGCACTTCAGCTGATCCCAATGGTACCGGCTGGAGCTCCACCACTCCAGAGAGGGCAGTCCCACTGGCCCAGCCCAATGATGGGGGGCTTTATACCCATCTTTCCAAGCTGTGTGCAGCTTATGTAAACAATGGGGGCTGAATCCACACACTAGAAGGGGTATTTGAACCCTTTTGAACCAGCAGCGTAAACATGTGAATGCTGAGACAAATAAGAGTTATAGCCAAAAAAAGAAAAAGAAAAACAAATTCACTAATATTTTTTATTTCTTGCATCCCACCCGGAGACAAATAAGGCTACAGGACATTTATTTTCTTATGTATTGAGCAACTAAATAGTCAGCTACAAAAAGAGGAGTGGAATGAAAATAGAATCCGGTTCATAATGTATTTGGATTACCTTTCATTGAGAATTGAATCTTTTTCAATGTTTTAAGAAAAGACAACACGTGCTTAAGCCACTTTTGGGAGGAAGCTGTGTTTTAAATGCGCAAGAGCCGTAAATGAACAACAGCGAGAACGCAATATGATTTAATGCATTTGGCTGCTAAGCCTCGTCTCTAAAGATGCAGCTCAAAAACATTTCTCCAAACAGATACAGCTGACAGATTTCTCTGTGCATGTGTTTGTGTGTGTTATTACTTTAAATGAACACATTAAAAATAGTGTGTAATAAAAGTTCAGTCACATTTATTTAGGCTGTATTGGAGTAAACATTAGGGCCCTTTTCCTCAACAACAATGTTTGAGGACATCTAATCTAAAATTTTACTTGATCTAATTAAATAAAAGCAAAAAATTGGCTACAGCTATCAGAATCAGTAGAAAGCTCAGGCTTTCCTCTGTTAGCAGTACATAAAAATAAAAATGTGGCTCCGGGTCAAAGTGACTGAAAATGAAGTAGCAAGTCCAAATTAGTTTTTTTTTTTTTATTAATCCAGACTCGCTCAGATGGCAGGAACACCATGTAATATCATACCACTTTCTGCACCATGAAGAAGTCTTTCTTGTAAGTAGTGATGCCTCTGTTAAAGCTGCGTCTCTCCTCGGGCGTCCAGCTATCCGAGCCTGAAGGAGAGAGGGGTGGGGGGTGGGGGTGGGGAGAGGGACGGAGAGGGACAGAATTAGTGAGAGAGAGAGAGAGAGTCAGACACTTGCTGTAAGTGTATATGCTTAAAAAGTGAAGCAGACGAGAGTGACATACACATACACTAGGCAGACAGCCAGGACACACACGGGCAAATAAACAATGGTGCTTCTGTCCTCTTACAGGGATTAACTGCATGCTGCAAACACTGTCCCCTCTTTCCACCTCTCTCTCCCTCTCTCTCCCTAGCCTCACCCACTCCCCAAGTCTGTAACCAGCAGCCGTGGCCCACCCCCACTCTTTCACCCAGTAATCCCCCCACAGTCCACCCCTCCCCCAGGACTCAGCTGGTATTGTTTATGACCGAGAGACAGTGAGCATGGTCCAGAATTCCAGCACAGAAAAAGCCCCACCATGCTGGACACAAACACAGTTAAAGGGGCTCTGCCTCGGAAGAGGAGAGAGAAACAGAAACAGAAAGGAAGACGGAAAATGAGACCTGGAGGTAAATAAGGGTACTTACCAGAGTAGTGGTAGCTTGCCAAGGGGTGAGATTTGGGAAAGATGGGGTTTTTCAGCAAAAGAAGGGCAAGGGCTCCCTGGAAAACAAAAAGAGAGAGTGTTATACTTGGTGAAAAACCACAGTGCTTCAGTTTGACGTACGTCCCAGACTATGTAAGAAAGAGAGTCAGTCGTACTGACAGGGCAAAGTGCTGACCAGCTCCACAGACTACACTGATATGAAGAGATTAATGAGAACAAAAGAAAACGTTATCTCACACACACAGTGAGAGAAAGACAAACAGTGAGACAAACACAGCCTGGAGGGGGGGAGAGAGGGGGAGAGAGAGAGAGAGAGAGAGAGAGAGAGAGAGAGAGAGAGAGAGAGAGAGAGAGAGAAATAGTAGGAAAAAGATGGAGAGAGAGAGCGAGAGAGAGAGAGAGAGAGAGAGAGAGAGAGAGAGAGTGAGAGAAATGTAGGAAAAAGATAGAGGAGAGAGAGAGAGAAGGTAAAGTGACAGAAAATGAGAGAAATAGTGAGTGAGTGAGTGAGCAAGCTAGCTAGAAGAAACAAAAAAGTGAGAGTAAGAAATAATATGCTAAAGAGAGAGAGAAAGACAAAGAAACACAGAGAGAGAGAGAGAGAGAGAGAGAGAGAGAGAAACAGTAGGAAAAAGAGAGTGGAGAGAGACAGAAGGGAAAGGGACAGAAAATGAGAGAACTGGTGAGTGAAAGAGCAAGCTAGCTACAAAAAAAAACAAAAAAGTGAGAGTAAGAAATGGTATGCTAAAGAGAGAGAGAAAGACAAAGAAACAGGAAGAGAGAGAGAGAGAGAGAGAGAAATAGTAAGAAAAGATAAAGAGGAGAGAGAGACCAAAGAGAAAGGGACAGAAAATGAGAAAAAGAGCGAGTGAGAGAGCCGGCCAGCTAGAGGAAACAAAAAAGTGAGAGTAAGAAATAGTATGCTAAAGAGAGATAGATAGAGAGAGAGAGAGAGAGAGAGAGAGAGAGAAAGACAGTGCTGCCAGACACCCTCCATCTCCTTGGCAACATAGGCAAGAGCATTTCGCTGGAGGCGTTTAACCAAGCAGCGCCAGTCACTGGATAATATTCCTCTCCTCCTCTCCTTCCCTTCATCTTTGATGCGATCTGTCGCTTTATTTCTCAACACTAGCTGCAAACTGAAGACGTCCCAAAGCAAAAGACTAATCGTTCTGGGTCTGTTACTGAGCACACAGAGCAGCTCTGTACTGAACACAGTCATATAGGTCCACACGCTGAATCCACTCAGCAGGAAAGTCTCCTGATAGAACTGCAAAAGCTCATCAGTGCAGAAATACTCTACAGCTAAACACATGCACAGGGCTCCATTGCCATCAGTGCATCTTTGTGACTGACAGCTGGTTACTATGACAACGGAGTGAAAGCTCAGCACTATTAGGCTGGCCTCTGTGCTGCTGCTAGTTCAGCTGAGTGCACACAGAAAGCAAAGCCAGGCACATAATACTACACACAGACACGTGGACACACAAGCGCTCAAACATTCTCATCCTTTAGTCACTTGAACACAAACCATCCGAGAGTCATGGCCAAGCATGACTGAATCAATTTAAGAGAATTCTGTCCAAGTTTAATGGATGTTTCTGACACGAGTGCAAAAAAGAAAATGGACTTGAAGGGGAAATTCGCCGTCACTATGAGTCAGTGTGATTCATCTGCCACACCGGCTCTTCTTTTAGGCAGTGCAGTCCACTTGCACAGCACCGATGTAACCTTACATCATCTTGCACTCACCATGATGTCACCCTTGCACTCATAGAGGCAGTGCATGGCCAGCTCCTGATTGGTCCCTCCTCCACTGAGTACACTGGAGCAGGCCAGGTGCATGAGGTCATCCACTGCAGACAAAAAGACAGAGAGAGAAACATCATGACGAGGTAACT
This sequence comes from Megaleporinus macrocephalus, assembly GCA_021613375.1. Classification (NCBI taxonomy): domain Eukaryota; kingdom Metazoa; phylum Chordata; class Actinopteri; order Characiformes; family Anostomidae; genus Megaleporinus; species Megaleporinus macrocephalus. The sequence goes on from CM038712.1 coordinate 38,418,409, forward strand.
CAAATGAAAGCATGAATGGAGCGACAGCATAAGAAAACACATTACTCTGTTTTTTAATACATAGTCTAAAAACACTAGCTGCTTTTCGCACCACCTGGAAGGAAGTTCTGGATGCACCAAACCCAATCACAGTATACCAGTACAGAAAACACACTGCCAAGCCATAACTAGGTTTCATTATCAAAAAGTTGAAACCCAGCTCACAAAAACAAGATTTTCCTTTGCAATAAACTACTTTATCTGTACAATATCTGAGAAACTATCCAACAATAAGTTAGTTATACAACTGAAAAAGTGCAGTAGTAGATAATGTGTAGAGTGCTATGTGTGAGCAGGGTTACCTCTCTCCTGCTGCTGGCCTTTGGACTCCAGTTCCGGCAGCGGCGCCCACACTAGCTCTGCCTTGTGTGGGTCGAGTTTTGCGGCAGAGCGTTCCCTCAGCTCAGGAACCTCTGCCTGGTACCGCTGCCCGATATTTATCCGCCTGAGAGAGAGAGAGAGAGAGAGAGAGAGAGAGAGAGCAAGAGTGAGAGCAAGAGAGAGAAGAAGAAAATGTGAAGAGCAATTCAATTTTTTGTCAATAATGAAGCTACAGATTTTGATAGGGTTATGCTTCATTGGATCACGCAAACAGGATGAGTGGAGGACTTCTAACTGGACCATCATAACATAATATTAATCTCCACAGACTGATGCAACACAGTTCGCAACATAGTTACTCATATTAAACCAGTATTGACCATAATTGTGTCTTCAGACCAAAAATCAAGACTTGGTTTGAAGCTGGAGCATTTTAAAAGCGAGCAGACTTTGGCCATGGGTAATCTGCACAACATCCAAGCTAGTCAGAGCCACCTGTTCCTAGTCTATGAATGCCAAGGTCGAGGATAAGGAAAAAAACATTGTGTTTTATTGTTTTGTTCCAGAAGCCTTTATCACACTTCTGGCAAGCCCAGTGGGAAGTGATGCAGCCATTCAATAATCTTAATTGCATGTGCTCAAACTTCACTATGGTTCCGACAAGGGGTGGGCGATATGGCCCTACAATAATATCATGATATTTCATAGTATTTTTGTGATAACGATACTGTTGGCGATATGAATTAATAAAAAAATATATTATTTCAAGAACAAACTACTGCAACAAAATGAAAATGAAATTTTATTATTGCATATGATATGGCACACCCCTAACTGAAATATTAAAAATACAAGAATTCATCAGATTGTAACAGAAGTCAATGATCCAGAATGTCACAATACTAAATAATGTACTCCAAATATCTCTTATATCCAGGACTGACGTGAATACTGGACAGATAAAGAATATTATATATCTACTGTCTCTAGTAGATATATAATGGGAAATGAGAAAAGTGTGAATTTTTCTTTTGCTAAAAACAGTAAAAGTAGTACCCTGATGTGATTATTAGGGATGGGTGATATGGCACGATATTTCAGGGTATAATATCGTTCACAATCTTAAAAAATGTTGCCGATATTATTGTGTACGATACGATATGGCACACCCCTTGTTTCGATCATTCGACACAGAAGAACCAGCTTGTAAACCAATCAGAGATGACGTCCCAAAGAGGCCCGCTCTGCTGAGCCTGCAATTCCCACTCTGATACTCACACAGAAACACTACTACTGCAGCCAAGACCAGTTCACTCACACCATCACCCAAAACTACAAACAAGGATTCAGACTGGGAGCTGGTGATACACTGATATGGTACAGCATGATGCACTATGAAAGGCAATAAATGATCACGATGCATACGGGTTTGGGGGACATGGAGGGTATGGAAGGTACTGTGCACACAAGCCTGTGTTTGTGAGTGTGATTAGTACTTACGGCTCAATGCTGACAGGAGTGGCTTCACTCATAGCAGACAGCACTGGAGGAGTGATTTCGGTACTGTCTAAACCAGCAACAAAAAACAAAACACTCTGTTATTAATGACGGTCATTTGCATTCAGACCCTGAATTTCCATAATTACCCTCATATGCGAGCTGTATCTGTGGATGCCCAAACATATACACTACCTTTTAAAAAGTCTACAACCCACTGTCTTATAAATAAAAACACACTGTAGGCCGGACACCAGAAGGCATTAAAATGCTCAATATATCATGTTTTCTGGGAACATTAAGACATTATTAAATGACTAATAAAGTACTGTAACTATTCATATACAGTTATTTTGTTTTATATTATCTTTGAGATTTGATCACCACTCTTTTACAGCTTCCTACAGGTCAGGAGAACGCTACAAAGAATCTAATTCTACATATACCTGCTAAAAACTGGTTTTAGATAATAGAAAAGTGACTGCACAGCATTAAGCAAGTAAGCACAGCTTATGTAACTTGAAATGTATAAGAGACATTAACTTGCTGTTAGGATCTGAATTCTAGTTGACCAAGATGGACAAATTTCACAGTCACATCTGTCAAGAACGCAATGTTTTACAAAAACTGACCAAGTGTTCTATTTTTTATGTTTTTAAATATATTATTTAATATACTGGACAATATTATTCTAACTTTTAGATGCTTAAAGATCTGCAGTGGTATTAGTGAAAAACATTCATGTTCCTCACTTGGATATGCACCAATGCTTGTTCCAAAGAGTTGCCATTAAATTCACAACCAGCTGTACAGTGAGAGGAATCTCCCTTACAGGACACTTACTGGAGCGCAGGAGGCTGCGAGTGGCAGATTTGGGTGTGGCGGGCGGGGGTAAGCCCTGAGTGCCGGCGGCAGCCGCAGCAGCAGAGAGGATAGCAGAGAAGTAGAGGCCGGATCCCTCTCGCACGGGGCTGAGGATTGGGGGAGGGGTGTACGGCGGCAGGGTGAGAGGATTGTCTGCCAGCCGCACAGGTGAGCGCAAGTGGCTCTGGTAGGGCGTGATGCTAGAGTAGACGGGTGGGGCGATGAAGGTTCCCTGTTTGGGTGGCGGGATAAAAAGGGGCTCTGGACGAGGCCGACGCTTCGACTTGCCCGATTTGCCCTCAGCGTCTCCAGCACTATCTGGTCCACCATTCTGGAGTTTGGGAAAGATATGAAAACGATGTTAGTGGGGTGGAAAAACTAAACAAAACTAAAAAAAAGTTTATTACAGCACTTCCTTCCTGGATGTTTAAAATAAACTGAGTAATCTGCCTGATCTGTGAAACACTTCAGTCAAGGTCCTATCCTATCCCTGAAGAACTGGAGAAGCAGGCAGGGGGGACAAGAGAGGGGGATGGGGGAAGTAAAAAAAAAAAAAATAGAGAAGGAAACACCCTTGGATTATTGTACAAAGGATGAGGGTTTGAAGGAAGGGGGCTGAAAAACAGAGCATGAGGATTACTGTGGGGTGGTTAATCCAGGTTTAAACAGGGGGTGGCGAGTGGATCAGAAAGCGATCATCACCAGAGGATTGACTCCATGACCTGCTACAGTGACTTCCAACCCTGGTCCTGGAGTACCACTGTTCAACCCCTGGAGTACCCCAAGCTTTTCCTGCTACCTAACCCAAAATATTAGGGCTTCCTGAAAGCCTATTTGCCAAAGGATGACTGACATAAAGGTGCTTTAACAAAACCATAAAATTAATTGAAATATTTGCCAGAACATGATTGGAACTGTCATGTCATGTTTCACATACTCTGTCTCCATCTAACGGAGTTTGGTTTGGCCTACTCTTCATCCTGCTTACATTTTTCTACCTGCCTTTATTGCTCTGTCCTATTTTACCAGCTGAAAGACTTTTAATAAAAAACACTGGAGTCACTTGTGCTGTTGGCAGAAACGTCTACTGAGGTCCACAAGGTCAGCAAGAGAGCAATGAATAAAGTCAAGTTTATTGAGGCGAAAACCATCTGGAATGTTAATTGAAAGCACAGATTGATGTATATGTATAAAAGTGGAACTTAAACTTTTAGCTGATAACAAGATTATTTATCTGTGCTTTAGCCGGCATCATGAAGAAAGACAGGTTTTGTTGAGCTCTCGTTGGCCGAATTCAGACCCAATAATAACAAGTCTTTAGTCAGCTTGCAGTCGGGTTCAGATTCTAGCCTTGGTGCTGTGAGTTGGGTCTATCGAACGGATTAGACCGCAATTTCAAGGCTGATTTAAAGTATGTGGGTGCATTACAGCAAAGAAAGCAGAGCTGGATAGTAGGACTTGGGACCCCTGGTGTAGTAGCACTTCCGGGAAGCAACACTCACCTGGCTGGAGCTCTCAGACAGAGAGTTGCGAAGCGAGCGCCGGCGTGTGACGATGACGGAGGGTTTGTGGTCAGGGCGGTTGGGGTCATTGGGCCGAAGAGGCCAGCTGGCTGAGAGAGAGTCCTGCTCCCTGTCTGGAGAAGTATCGGTTCGCCGCACTGGCACGGACACGGGAATGACCAGCGGCACCAGACTCTCATCTCTGGCCCGTTTGGCACTCAGGCCCTCCATGTCTCGGACCCCTCGACCAGGCCCTGATGCAGAGGGACTCCAAGGCCTGTGTGGCTCCTAGAGAGATGAAACACATATCAGGTACCATATGACCTATAGAGACAGAGACTGGTAAACAATCCCTAGACTAAACACTAGGTATGGTTAAATGAATGGCTTGCCCAAACGTCTAATTTAGCTTACAGTCATACGCAAATGTTTAGGCCCTCCAAGTCAAAGGTTCTGTTGATTTTCTATTTGAAAATAAGTTAATGCATCTATGACAGTGAACACACTTCTTATTTTAATGCACACTTACTGCTTGTTTGATAAACATATTAAAAATATAAAACATAACATAAGGCCTTAAACTTACTTTCACTCAGGAAACCAACAAGACACAGTCTGACAGGTGTTGCATTTTAATTGATGTGCCAACTGCATGCTTAATTCTTCAGTTACATGATATGTAAGGGTGTAAGAAAATACTGAAATATCAAATATCAGGATATTATGTTTAATGATACTGTTTGGATTCTCAAAAACACAGTATCGATACACAGATTCCTGCCAGACAGTAAATCATTGTGTGCTGTGCTTAAACCTCTGACCGCTAGATGGCAGTGTTGTAATCCATTTTCAGCTCTACTCCAACGTTAACAAGCAGTGCAAGGGCGCAATGCTATTGTAAACACTGGCAAACCTTTTCATGTAGTGGTGTGTTTTAATAGTAGGATTTGAAAAATCATAATATATCACTTTGCTTGCAGTATCGCAATGTATAGCAATATATTGAATCGTTGTATCACAATAAGTATTGTATTGCCAGGTTCTTGCCAATACACAGCCCTAATATTATGACTATCATCTGCAAAGACAGGTGAAAAAATTCTGTTCCTTTGCTACCAGCAGTAGTAGGCTTGATCTTGTAGCCTGAAACATGTCAAAACTTGTGTCCACTTTTATAGATACAGTCAAAAGCAAGTCTATATGAGCAAGTGGAGTTTTAACATGTGTGTGATTTTTTTTTTTTAGACATTCAGTTTACAAGATGGCCTATAAGGTCTGATTACTTGTCGGCTACATTAGCTTTGCAGTGTAAATTATAATTATGCAAAAAAGTTATTGTTTAAATACCCTCTCAAACAATAGGAGCCTTTCAATAGCGTAATAAATCATTGTAAATGACTAAACAGCACACAGGCACATTGTGATTCATTGTTTCTCTTAAGCTGCACATCAAAAGAGCATTTTTTTTTTTTCATTTTTTGTTATGGTTAATAACAATAAGTTAAAGACCAATAAAAAAACAGTTGAATGGTTTGCAGTCCCAGGGAAAACATTAAGCATGTTTGCAACATATATATATACTTGAGTGTTACATTAAACAGACAGTAAAGCTTAACAAAATATTAAACCATAAAAATGATAGAACACGACTTAATACCCGCTGATCAGCCCTGTCTGAGAAGTGTGTGGGAGTTGCATAGGAGCAGCTTGATTGACAGCTCTCTGTCCAACACCCCTAGCCTGCTCCGCCTCCCATACAGAACTAAAGCTTTAATGTGGCACTAACGGATGAAAAGAAGAAGTCACAGACGAATAGACGTGCAGACTGACGGATGGATGAACGATGGGCGAAGATTGATAAAGCAACGCATAAATACAGGAACAAATTAATTACCAATGTTCGTGTACAGATATACAAACTATATGGAAACTAATTAGAAAGAAAACAAAGATGTAGGCTCTCTGGGTTTTTTTTTGTTTTTTTTTTTTTTAAATGTGTTCACTCCACAGGAGGGAACTATTTTACCCAAAAATCCAAAAGACAGGCACTACACATGCACAGACACGCTACTGTAATTTGTGTCAACGGTATGTTGAAACAAAGGCATGTAACCACAGGATAAGATCTCAGGCTAATAAACTCAAGTTTTATTGTGGTTATGTTTGTAGATAGAGATGCTGTTTGCTTGCTACACCAGTCTAACTCAAACATGCTCTGCTAAGATTTCTCAATGTTCATCAATTTCCAAATCCACTTCTTTTCAATGAGTCCAAGAAACCGAACAAGCACCTCTGCCAAAGCCCCATTTCCCATCTTGTAGACATTTCCTGTTTCCCCCGTGTCACCAGACCAGGCGTGAGAACGTTTAGCGCACATGGATTGGCTCCAGTCTCGTTTCAATTTACATGCAAACATACAAAGCCCTCAAAACATTCCTTACGATTATCACACAGCCCTTACAAACCTGAACCAGTGAGAAGTAAAGTTCATAGATGAATCTAAATGGCTTTTCCGTCACAGGAGTAGCGTCCGCATATCCTGCACTTGACACTCTCAGTGGCCTCGCCGCCGTCTTGGCCCACACACACACTCAACGAGGAATGACATGCAAAAGCCTGCTGTCAAGTCTTAAGTAACTTTTACCCACTAAAACACAGAAGTGTGGGCAGGTAGGTACAGCAGCTCCAAAGAATAGCACAGCTCGAATTATTTTAGACTGTGCTCTAAGGGCCACTCACGCAGTGCCTCAAATCAGCAGCACATGTACCCACACACCCATCCCATCTATTGTTATTGGCATGTTTATTTGTGCTAAGCTGTTGACCCCCTTACAATAACAGAGGTCTATGTAATACAAAAGGAATAAAAGTACAGGTTGTGGAAAATACAAACACAAGTATTACTGAGAACAACAGTGGTGAACATGACTTTGTCTTTAGTCATAGAAAGGATGAACATGCTTATGCTGATGCTTACACTGAAGGGAGATCACCTAGCCCTAGGAACCAACTACAAACATTTATGAATCACAGTCTAAGAGGCCTTAATCAGAAAATAACAAGTGTTTGTGTTCCAGCATATTCATTTGCGTACATCTCCAATGCTGCTAAGACTGTTCATCACTTATAGCTAGGGCGGAGAAATATGGAAAAAAAATCTTATCACAATTTTTTTTTTCATATCAGTCTATATTGATCGATATATATCACGATATAAATCAAATCACTATTGCCTTTTTACTCTAAGTGAAAAGTGATATGAAAATTTTGTTAAATTGTTGTTTATCTTCTGATTTATTTTCTATCAGAGGACAGACAAATGTACTATAGAACATTTCACAACTGTATTACAAATCAATTAAACACACACACGCCTACTAAAAGCATGGATTTATCCGGAGCACAAGCTGCAGCTACAAACAATCACTCACGTGCATCTAAAGTTGTGGAAGTGTTTCACACACAAGTGTGGTGCTCTGTCAGCTCTGCACAGTGGATATGATCACGACAGTACAACTGCTATGCATGAGCACTTGAAACACTAACATCCTATAGCGCTGTTTACACAAAAACCCGTTTACTTGTTTTTCTTATTTTAGCAGATTAATTTAAGATTTTTGACACGTACAACATGTTTCTTTCAGTAGTAGTTTAACTTTTTCTGTTAATTTTCTCTTATTTCATTTTCTCTGCTCGACTGTGACGCCTGCAGTAACAAAATTACTAGCACGTGTTTTAAGCTACTGCTACACCTACACTCGCGCTGTGTGCTTCAACCAAACATGAAATAGCTGGAACTCTAATTTAGCCACTTGTTTGGTTTGAGGGCGGCGCTATTCCCATTCTCATTTTCATTGGCTATTAGTGTTGTCTCTCAAAACATGAACGGAACTTAATTCTATCGACTTTCTATCAACTACGTCTTTTAGTTGTATCGAAGAAATGTTATTTTGTGATAATTATCGTTATCATTTCATCGCCCAGCTCTACTTCCAGCACAACCAAGCTAAAGAGAACTAATGCACTTCTAGGTCTTCAGAAGCAGGATAGAGTCTAACTGCTGCAAGAGAAACTCCAAAATGTCTGCATAACTAAAGGGTTACAATGTAAGCACAGTTATTTAAAGCAAATGTAAAACGCTTTACTCTATAGACAATTACCAAGTCAGAGATGGTTACAGCAGTGGTCACAGGAACCAGGTAGCTGATGTGTTTAAAAAGCTACCTCACAGAAAAGAAACAAAGATTTAACTGCATGCAGAGCGTTGTACTGCAAAACAAGGTTATCTTTCAACACAAATGTGTTTAGACTGTGAGAGGAAACCTGGAGGAAACCCACGCAAGCACAGGGAGAACATGCAGAATGGCCTAAACCAGGAATCGAACCCAGATCATCTTGCTGTGAGGCGACAGTGCTAACCACTACACCACCGTGCCGCCCATTTACCACAATTTTTTATAATCAAAATATAAAAAAACCCACAAAAGTGACTTTGCATAGTAAATAATAGATTTATTTGTATATTTGCTTTGTAGGCAACCACAACCCCTGGTTCCCATCATCACCAGTGTGTAAGAAAGCAGTTTCTCTACATTTAACTCATTAAACCACTCTGAAAGAAGATGTTTACACCTTAAAGAATTATGCAACAATTCTGTAGTACTAGTGGAATTCCCCTTTAAGAGCTGAATGCACTTTCCCAGCTTACTGCATTTAAATATACAAAACAATTAGGCTGCCCTTGTTTAGTCACCAAGTGTTTTTTTGTAACCGTTCTCAAAGGAACCACACATTTTATTCATTCACTCAGTGCAATGATTTAAGGCAATTTCTAGGCTATTTATTTAAGTGGATAAAGCCACAGAGTTCTGAACCGACCTGCCCACGGACGAACACAGTGGCAACCCCACCCAGAACTAAAAGTGACCAACCTCAAAGCCTACGCAGACACGTCCTACAAAAAAACGCACTCCGATTCAAACAAGCTTTGAACATCCCTACACAGCTCCCAGTCGCCTCTTCAGAAGAACCTAGCTGGCAGCAAATGCACGGCAAGTAAATAAAAAGAAGGGATGTATATAAAAAAATAAAAAATAAATGACGAGTGCCAAAATATTGAACCATGCATTAAATTAGACCTCATCTCCAACGTAGAATAAGTACTGATGCTCACATGGCAACGACGTGTGAGGGTAAGAATAGCTGAGCGCAGGCCTAATGCGGGCCGAGAGACTGAAGATGGGAGTACAGTGACTAGTATCTGCAGATGAGGTGTCAGCCACGGCGGCAGTGGTTTAGTTTGACTGCTCATGTGAGCTGTGACGGCAGCAGGTGATACGTGCCCTTTTCACATTCCTTTTACAGCAGCCATCTACAGTGGAGTAGTGAAACCTGCAGAACCAGTAGGCCTTCCAGAATGGTTTCAGCACAGGCTCCTGCGCACTAGGGTTTGTATAGTTTGTATATTCAGGTCTGATTCAAAGCCATAACAGAACATTATCGGGTGTTTATTAAAAGCACTCCAAGTGTCTGCAGCATGTATAAGAGACCCATCCATCGCAAACTGATGACGCCCCATAAGAACCAAAGCAGAGTTGGTCTAACATGTTGAAGAGTTTGCTGAACTTACCTTCAAAGTGTGCGAGGGTAGAGACTCCATCTCGGAGGCCTTCTGAGCGAGGGTCTCGAGGTTGACCTCTTGGGACACCCTCCTCTTTCGCCGTGTGCTCTGGATGACCCCTGTAGGGGCAGCTCGAACGCCTTGCTTGGTGGTAGCCTCCCCTGCCTCAGGGGCTCCATTATGAGAGCCTTGCATCTGGTGGTCAGCAGGCATGAGAAAGGGGTTCTCTGAAGGTCCTCCGCCCTCTTTGGAGAGACGCCGTGATCTCCGGGGCCCCGGCTGCGGCTGAGAAACAGCAGTAGGGTGCTGGGGGACAAGGTCCTGGCCTAAAGTTGAAGATGGTTCAGGGGTATCCTGGGATTGTTCCGTCACTTGAGGCTGCTCACTCTGCAGGGGTGCATGCGGCTGTTGGGCACCGGAGTAATATTCCACCGCTTGCTGATTTTGTTGCAGCTTATGCAGTTCATCTTTTTGCTGCTTTTGCAACTGCAGCTGTTGCGCTTGCTGCTGTTGACCTTGCTGCAGGTGCTGCTGCTGCTGCGCTTGCTGTTGTAGTGGCTGTACTTGCTGTTGCATTTGAATCTGCTGTTGCATTTGTTGTGACTGCTGTGCTTGCTGCTGCGACTGCTGTATTTGCTGTTGCGACTTCTGCTGATGTTGCAATATTTGTTGCTGTGTGTGTGCTTGCTGCTGCTGGAGCTGCTGCTGCTGCTGTTGTTGTTGAAGCTGATGCTGAAGCTGATGCTGCTGTTGCTTCTGGAGCATCAGTCTCTGCATCTGCTGATGCTGTTGTTGCTGAAGTTGTTGCTGTTGCTCCTGTTGCTGCAACTGCTGAATCTGATGTTGGGCATTGGTCTGGGCACCATAGCTTAAATTCGGCAAGGTCCTGTTGCCCTGGAATACTTGATAGTAACCCAAGTTTTGCTTGGGTTGACCAAACGCCAGCTGAAAGGGCTGAAGCACTGACGTGTTCCCCTGGTTTGACGTCACATGTTGCTGGGGATTTAAGACTCCCGGCTTGTGGCTCTGTTGAAATGCTTGCTGCTGCTGTTGTTGCTGTTGCTGCTGCTGCTGCTGCTGCTGCTGCTGCTCCCAATCCAGACCCCTGTTGCTTTTAGAAGTATCCCTAAAGGCTTCACCACCTGTGTTAGTTGCCTGCTGTTGCTTTTCCGGTATCCTAATGGAGGGCGGCTGCTGCTGTGGCATCTGCATACCTTCATGAATCTGCTTGGAGAAACCAGACTGAGCTCCAAGATATGAGGAAAAATTTGGAGGCCAAGCCGTCATGGCGACACCCTGGGACCAAGCCACAGGCCTCTCCTGAGGCTGCTGGGGCGGGTCTTGTTGCGACCACTTCATGGGCATAGTCTGCTGATAATGTCCACGGTTCTGATTTCCCTTCTCTGGGCTGAAAATAACGGAGTTGAGGAACATGTGTGGTGCCTCTGCATTTGAGCTCTCCACAGAGCCAGCCTCACTGTGGCTTTGCTCTGAAGGAGGGGCCCCCAGGCCATAGTAGGGCCCCTCCGCGTGCTGAGAGGCCTCTTTCATGGCAGCGGCCTGGTCATTAAAGAAAGTGATGCGCTTGCCTGTCCTCTTTGTGTTAGGTTTCTGTTGAGGTGGCAAACTCATGGCTATCATGAATAAGGACGCTGAAAGGGTGCCGGAGTGGGTTCGTGATGGGGCAAAAAGAGTTCCGATCCCCAAACCACACGCACCTATCTCCAACGTCTGCGTCCCTCTTTATTTACGAACGTTTCAAAGTTTTAAAGAGTCTGTGGTCATCCAAATCTGCTTAGCATGGTTGGAATGGAAGTCAGCTTTAAAAGACGAACCTGCAGCATCCCATTCGTAGAAATCACAGCATCAACTGACAGACACGCCAACATGTCTAATAGCTTTGCACCAAGTCGTCGTCTTCTCTCAGGGTATCAATGGAAACCGAGGTGCCTGGAGCTTGCCTTGTGTCGAACATTCATGGGTGACAACCTGAGAAGAGAGTGGTCAAAAACATTATGGTCAGCTTTGAGTGGAAGTACTTAAGACACAGTGGGAGTCCAATTGAATGGCCTGTTGCAGCTTTTTCATGAATAGAGACCCCCGTGAGTGGATTGAAGACGTGGTGCATGTGTGCTGTCATTAGAAGCTTGACTCAAATGCTAAGAGGTGCTCAGGTTCAGGTTATGTTGTTTATAAATCTCCGTTGCAGTGCACACAGACAGAAACACACTCTCACATCTCACACTCATTTCAGACAACCACCAATGATACCACATTGTGAGTCACAGCAGGAAATGTGAGAAAGCTATCAACTGTGAGTTTGGAAAAGTGTGCATTTACTAAATGAACAATTATTTATGGTGGAGGGGAGAGCGAACGAGAGGTGTGAGCGAGAAAGCAAAGCCAGTTTTCAGTCTTTAATAAAAAAAAAACCCAGCTGCAGATTTTTTTTTACAGATAACGCAGTTTCACAAAGACCCAAAGATAACAAAAAAAACCACCAACGTTCTACCATCTGCTTTCTCAGATGTTGCTATGGGTTTTATTGTGAATCCCAAACACTACAAACTTTCATTTCAAACATTTCTCCCATCTAAGGGCATCCCAAGACAATTTACACTCTCCTAGATTAACATTTGTCAGCGGTAAAACACTTCTCCATGGAAACTATCCTGTGGTTATATCACCTCTGCTCTCTGCTAAGCATTGACACAACAAAGCCATAGGCTCTCAGATTGCGCGGAGGGGATTTATGAAGAGACAGATTTGAGATGTTAAAAACCTAAATCATTCAGGTGTTGCAGTAAAGGCTCCAGAGCAGGGACACGGTGTCCCATTTCAATTATTTATAATGAGACTTGCGATGGCCTGGAAAAAAAAAAAAAAAGCTTTAATAGTCTGTCTTTACCAGCTGGCTTTCAGAACGCAGCCAGACGGTTCCTCTTTCCTCACAGCAGTCTTTATGCATCAAAGCAATAAGGGACTTTAAAAATCGATGCCATGAGTTACTTAAGAACAAGCTCCTGCAATCAGTACTCCGTCCCTGCAATCAGTACTAAAAACAGTACTCAGGATTATTCACAAGTGCACCACTTGGCTGCAGACTGAGGCCACACTGAGAATCCTGTCTTCTGCTGAAGAGAAGAGAACAGGGTGAAAAACAGCAATCTGTTACATGTTATCACCAACTGCATTGGTCCTTAGCTTGCACAAGAGATGATGTACTACCAACAGCGTATATGTAGATATTGCAAAAGTAAGGACAAATAAAAAAGTACCCAAAAATAATACTGAGGGTCCTACTAGTCCATGCTTGCCATTAGGCGTGGTGACCTTGGACGCATGTGGGGCTGCCCCAGAGTGACTGGCAATGCTTTTCAATGGAGAGCATGCACGGGATGGCGTCAGCGCGGTGTGCACAACTGGGTTATCTGAACTCACCCAGTAAAAGATGCGAGTGGTCACAGCTGAGGTGGTTATTAGCCGTCTATAACAAGACTTGCGTGGGAAGTCATACATGCAAGCATTTCTATGCAAGAAGGTTGAACAATCAGGGGGCTGCAGAAGTAGCGACCACCATGTCATGCCAGCACGAGGGGCTACTTTATCTGTACTCGAAATAGCCAGCTGCAGCTGCTCTCTCGTGGCCCTCGCGGGGCGGCGCAGTGTAATCTGACTACACACGTTGACGAGAAATGCGCCTAGAAGTCAAGAGGGCTTGTGAGGAGGAGGAGGAGGAGGAGGAGTAAGGAGGGGGGGGGGGTGTAAACAAGCCCGGTCGAAAGCAGCCATATGTAGAAATATGTATATGAAAAGCAGCAGAAAAGAGTGTAGTGTGCGTTTGAAGTGCTGCAATCCTACATGACCAAGAACTGCAACGACGACGCGTGGTTACACAAGCGCCCACTTTTAGCACGAGGCGAGGTACCGCGCGTTTAATAGGCTTGCAACGTCATTTAATCCCGCTCGACTCTTCATGTAAACTGGGAGCCGACGGCGAAAAATAAAAACAAGCCGTGGTGAGCACGCAGGACACACACACACACACACGACAACCTGTCCTAAACAGAGGAGCACACAGGCCACCAGTGTCCTTCCTGGACCCCCCTCCCCTTTTCCAGTGCAGCCAGCTCAGCGTTATTTACGAGAAGCCCTTTGTTGCAGAAAAGGGATTATCCAGTCACTAATTCCACGGCACGTTGCAACAAAGTGAGCCAACAAAGCCCAATATAAAGGCAAGCAGGCGAGCAGGCAAGAGCGGCGTGCAGCGGGGGGCAAAAAAAAAGTGGTGGAGAAGCGCTGCTGCTGCAGCCCCGGCCTGATATCCGAGTTGTCAACTCTGTAAACCGTTCAGTGAACTGGAGAGGGGCCGTCCTGAGCTCTCTGTGTGATAAACATGTAACTATGGGCCCACGTAAACTCACACACAGCCAGCCAGACAGCGGCCACCTACGAGCGCTGCGTTGCATTTCTTCTGCGCTGCCTGCGTTTCATCAAGTTGAAGTTCAAACTCTCGGGACGAGACGCAGCGAGGCTGTTGACAAAGCCCGCTCGACCACTGGAAGTGTCTACCACCATTTTGGTAAACATAGCCGTGACCCAGTTTAGTCAAGAGACCCCAGCAAGAGAAAAGCCTACCGTGGTCGCTGCTCTGCCTCGCCTCGTCCAGGTCGCAGCACGAGCGGCTGCTAGGTCCATGCGCCCGGTGGGTAATGCAATAGTACAGCAATGACTGCACGCATATCCGAGGTTGAGTCATGCTGCGCTGACCTCACTCCTGTATTACTCAAGAGGTCGATCTCGAGCGTGAATTGAAAAGTGGGTCGCCCTTCGCTCGTTTTGCGCTCTCTCCCTGCAAAAATATAGAGGGCTCGGAGTCGTGGAAGGGGAGAGAGGAGGAGGAGGAGAAGAAGGAGGAGGAGGAGGAGGAGGAGGAGGAGGAGAGGAGGGGGGGAGGACTGCACGCGTTTTCGCTTTCCAGCCTGCGCAGCGCCGCGCTGCCTTTTAAACGCGCACAGAGCAAAAGCAGCAGTGGCGAAACAACACGTTCTGTTTCAGCTCCAGTCTTGTGATCCCCCTCCTGCTCCTCCTGGCCACGCCCACTTCCAGCACCATATAAGGCCTTCCCTTCCACGCGGGGCGCTGCGGGGTCATGCGGGAAATTCCGTCAGTGGGGAAACTGCATCCTAGTCCGCGCGTTACTACACCACACATCACCACACATCACCACACATCACCAGACATCACCAGACATCACCAGACATCACCAGACATCACCAGACATCAGAGGAAACAATAGATTTCAGAGACGACTGTTTGATGCTGGGAAAAAGATTAGATTCCATGTTTTATAAACAAAAAGAGTCCGGATTCCTCACATTACATCCTACATAGGCTGTTTTGGCACTGATTTTTTTGGTGAAGCAGTATATTATTGTGCAACACAGTCTCCTTATACATGATACAATACAATAAACAATATAGAAATAGATAAACACCTACTTTTAACACCTATAATTTTATCTAATTATGGTGATCAAAGATTTATCACAATACAGTTTTAAATCATATAAAATAATTCATATTTTGTTTATTTTTCTCCACTTTATAGAAATCAGTCTCCTTACTTTACATACTGTACTATACATCTTACAGCAGTATACTGTTTTGTTGCAGGAGTGGATTATCAATGCAAAATTGATATCCTCAAAGATGAAAAATCATCTTAAATCTAGTAGATGTATTTTTATTTATCATTTTGAGAGCATTGCTAGTACATTATAGACTATATAGCTTATTTCTGGGCTGGACAGTAGGACCAGTAGGACAAATGATGTCACAATTTCCACAAAATGCCCAGAAAAGCACATTATCGGTACTTAATGAACACAGACTAACTACATGTTTCATTACAAACTGAGCATATTTACACATTTTTTTTATTTACGCAACTGGATTTGCTTGATTTAGTGCAGCTGATCATTGGATACAAAGTTATTATTATTATTATTATTATAATATATTTTTCTAGTTTACATGTTTATACTACAGGTCCTATTTTGTCTGTGACAACTCATAGGAAAACTAAATATCATGATGTACGTCATGTGTCATGAAAATGTCTTGAAGAGCTGTGATACAATATTCAGGACATATTGCTCAACCCTAATTACTAGAGTTTTAGCCAAGTATTTATTAAATTAATTTCTCTCACTACTTTAGCAGATTATTATATATATATATATATATATATATATATATATATATATATATATATATATATATATATATATATATATATATATATATGGAGGCCCTTCGACCACCCCTGGTGCTGATGATAGCTTGCTGCTCTGGAAAACCCCGATTAGTAACAGTCCATTCATTAGTATAGTACATATATCGTAATATCTTTATCTCATTCTATAATTTGTTGGTCAATCTAGGTCAATCAATCAATCTATCTATCTATCTATCTATCTATCTATCTATCTATCTATCTATCTATCTATCTATCTATCTATCTATATATATATATATATATATATATATATATATATATATATATATAGAGAGAGAGAGAGAGAGAGAGAGAGAGAGAGAGAGAGAGAGTTTAGATTTAGAAAAGATTTAGTAAAAATTTTATCTAAACCTATATCATCCATGGGAAAAAATATTTAGCCCCTAAACCTAATAACTGGTTGTGCCATGCTTCACAGTAACAACTGCAGTCAATTGTTTGCAATAACACGTCTTTTGCTTGAGTCTGTCTGAATCTTCTTTGCATAATTGTTTTAATTCGCCTACACAGGAGTATTTTTTCCTAAATTCTGTTTGTTTTAATATTAGCCCTGTGCCAGATGTAACAGTCGTTCATCAGTCCACAGACTATTATCCCAAAAACCTTTAGCGTCATCAAGATATACTGCAAGACGAACTCTTGTGTTCAATTCGGTCAGCAGGGGTTTGCACTTTGCAGCTCTTCCATGGCTGTGATTTTTGCCTAGTGTCTTTCTTATTGTGGAATCATAGATATTCATCTGGGTTCATTTATAACCTCCTGGATGAGTGGTCAGTGCACTCTTGGTGAAATTTTGGTAGGCCAGCCAAACCTGGAAAGGTTCAGCACTGTTCCAAGTGTGTGGATAATGGCTCTCACTGTGTTTCACTGGCATTCGCATAGCCTTACCAATAGTTTTAACCCCATCCAGACTGTTAGATTTCACATCTGTATTTGAATCTCTTTATAATGTGCCACTTCTATCTGCTTAACACTGCCAGGCAGGTTCCATATAAGTGCTTTATAGATTCACCAGGTCTGGCAGTAATCATGTCTGGGTGTGGTAGTAAAATGTGAGCCAATACTCAATTAAATTTGGTAAACTAGTTGATACAGTAAGCTAATGGGGGCAATTACTTTACTTTTATTTCTCACAGGGGCAAGTATGGGTTAAACATATTTTTTTTAAATTATGAATAATTATAATTTTAAAACAGTATTCTGTGTTGACTTGGTTTATATTAGTCTAATAATAAAAATAGTCTGATGATCTGAAACATTGGAGTATGACGAATATGCAAAAATAGAAAATAGGGGCCAATACTTTTTCACAGCACTGTATGTATAGCTGGATAAATTTTCACGTGCCTCCACGTGTTCAGTAATCAAGTACCATTTCCCACTTCTGAACACTTGTTGCTGGACATGTTAAAGGATGTGTTGAGGTCTTTTAAGCAGAATGGTGTTGGTGCCAGTCACATGATCCGAGTTTCACTATCAGAGTCTGTGCTGAGGAAGTTATTGAGAGAATGAGTCACTTCACGGAGGATACTGTGGAAGAGTGGCTCACTGCAGCCATTTTCAATCAAAGGTCACTTTGATTATATGTTTTCATATTTAGTAGTCTTAGGATTGTCCATTCACACCAAAATTCACTTTTATTTAGTACTGCATTGAAATCACTATACCATTCATACACCTACTATACTAAAGAGTGTACCACTTACAGCGCTAGCATATGGTGGTAAACTGTTGCATGCATAATATATTATGGTATGTGGTTTTGGACGCATCAGTGTCTCTCTCTACATCAAAATAAGAGCAGGCTCCTCTCTGACACTTGGTTCATGATTTGCACGCCTACATGGTCCACACATGTACTACTATAGAAAGAACCGATGGCCTTCTATAAATATGTATTGACAAACTGTTGCCTAAAGTATGACTACTATAAACTCTTGGTTGTAAACATCACAGAGGAAATGTATTCATTTCAGACTTTCAGACTGAATTTCTCCTTCAGATGAATGTAGACTGGTTTTACTGAACTGCTGATCAAAGTTCTATCACTACTTGTCAGCTGTATATCTGGGGCGGGAGGAAAACTTTACTTATGTGAGAGATTCTAAAGATTTTTAAAAAGATGGCATTTTTAAGTTGTTCAGTATCCTTTCCAGCAGCTGTCTAGAGTCAGAATTGGTTACAGGGGTGGTGATAGGAATCAGACATCAAAAGTATTTAATGCCTCTAGAAGTCCCCCTCACAAAAAGATACTCTCTGTTTGATGCTTGAGACAGTACTTTCTGATAGTTGTGAGATAAGATTTGGGCCTAAACATATATTTATTTTTTGGATAGTGATAATATGTTGTAAGAGTACACTTACAAAATATTTATTTATGTTTAACACTATTTTACCATTATCAGCACTACATTTCAGACCTCCAGTCAGTGCTATTAATGGTAAACCTCAAGTTTTAGTTTTATAGTTTTATAGTTAAGTTCCTCTCATCTTTAAGATGTGGCACCACTGTACAACATGGGTACGCATATATACAGCACACGCAGGGTCTGTAACAGTTTTTCACGTTTGCCTTTACGTACAGTAATGAAGTACATCCACAGAAGCATTTTCTACCCCTGCACATCTGTTTGTGGGACTTTTTTTAACAGAACACTGTTGGTGGCAGTCACAGTACCTGAGTTTCACTATCTGAATCTGAACTGAGAAAGTTAGTGTATGATTCACTTAAAGGAGGACATCATTGAAGCAGTGCTCCCTGCAGCCGTTACAGGGCAAAAGTCACCAGTTCTTAATGTCCTAATGTCTATTTTATAACCAGAAATGTTCAGTTAGGTACATTTGGTTCTGTAAGAACACCATACATAATTAGAACAGATGTAAATAAGCATAAATACAGTACAATGTAGAATGAATGCATGGATTTGCATGGATTTATTACATTCCTTCACCAGCAATCTTGATTTAAGCAGGTATTAGAT
Organism: Megaleporinus macrocephalus; assembly: GCA_021613375.1. Classification (NCBI taxonomy): domain Eukaryota; kingdom Metazoa; phylum Chordata; class Actinopteri; order Characiformes; family Anostomidae; genus Megaleporinus; species Megaleporinus macrocephalus. The sequence goes on from CM038712.1 coordinate 38,437,534, forward strand.
GATAACTGCTAATAATCCTGGGTTACCACAAGGAAAAGCTTGGAAAGTGTCAAATTAACACACTGACATATGTAGAATGACTACTTACTATGTTAATACTATATGATTATTTTAAAAATGTATTTTGCTGAGCAAATTAAAGCTTCCTGTCTGAAACAAATAGCTTTATAAATATCCTTTCAATGAGTTTCTGTACAGGCTTTACTGTATGAACCCTCGTGTGAATAACATATTCCGGATCAGATTACAACACTGTGAACACTTTTCTTTCACTCATCAGGTATAACCTTGAGACACATACGGAGAAATTAACTGCTTGGCCATTGCAGAATTTCAGAACAGGCAGGTTGGCTGGCTTCGAGGGCCCTGAACCTGTAATGGTAATTGGTAGTATTCCCTCATTTAAACTGAAAACCACAGACCGGCTTTAGAGCCACTTGTCTCTAATGCACCAGCGCTGCATGCGCAGGCCACTCAGCACAACAGCTACAGGCATGAACAAGCATGTTTGCCAAAGAGAAAGCAGACACTGGGCCATGTGTCAAAGTGTATGCACGCTGTCTCTGTCTCAGCTTAAAATAAAGTGCAAAGCCAACAAACATTCAGGCCAGCGATTCTTGATTGAAGCTATGCACCGCACATAGTTGGAGAGTAGAATATTTCTGAACGTAAGCTACTGTAGGTATTAGTGACAAAAACGAGAACACGGTGTCATAATTGTGTTACACATAATCGTGTGATATGTGAAGCACCTACCTGGACCAATCCACCCTCTTGATTGGCTGCATATTAGGCATGTGGAGCTTCAAATTAGGGTTACAGTAGTTACACCATGGTTAAATGCAAATACAACCCAATAGTTTTATAGTTAGGGTTAAAGCAGGTACCTCTACATAAGCAGCCATTCAGACTCACAACAAACTACAATGCTTGCATAAAACAAAAGCTGGAAGCCCATTTCAGAAAGTTGCAGCTGTTGCAACATCAAGTTCCACAAGAGAGAAACGCCTGAGCTCTCCCCTCCTCATTAAAGCAAAACCATCTGAACTTCCTAGTACTGTTAGGCTACCGCTCTCATAGATCAAACTTAAACGGAGAGCACACAATCTTTAAAAGTGATCATCATCATCATCTCTGCAGATCACTACTTGTTCTTTTTCTAGATAACTACATATTATCACCTCCTGCTGCACTGAATAACCCCCCCACGCAATACATGCTGCCCTACAGCAGGAGGGGGGGAAACCCCCTTGAATCGAAGAGCTACAGATTAGGAAACATCTACAGTAACTCGAAATTGACATGCACTTCTGTCATTTCAGAAAGGAACCACCCAGTGCGTGAGGAGAAGCTCATCTTTCGACGCTTTGCACCAAACAGCCCACATACACGTCGCCAGTTGGTGCAACACTGACTACAAAACCAGCGCAATCAAACACAAGACTGGGCGAGTTACAATACCTCAATGTTTTTGCGGCGCAGTTTGTTTTGGCGCAGTTTGTTTGAAGACACGGCACTCGCTCCGCTTCTGTGCGTGTAGCTTTCACGAAAAGAGGAGTGAAAAAAAAACTTTCAATCGTCACTTCCTAGTTAGTAACATGAGCACATCGCTACTGAAAAAATCGGATATTCCCAAATTTGGCGCAGTCAAAGCCCGCAGCCGGCTCCGCAGGGAAATTAAAGCTTTCGTGCAGCAGTACAGTGGAAGTGCACATTTACGCTAAATGACTAATCAATCCCCATTTTTAAGATTATTGTACTGATGAGTGCTTTAAACAGGCTCATTTCGACGTGATGATCAATAAGATGCACACATGCTGGAAGTCGTTGAGTCGTTACACTGATTTGTTTTATTTAGAAAATAAAATAAGTGCAGCTAAACGTCTAAAAGGGAGCGAGTTACTTTTATTATGGCAGGATATGCAGCCTGAGAGTTGGAGTTTAGATGCCTCCTACTGCCCTTTAAGCTGCCTCATCATATCAGGAGATGTTTTGATACCGACAAACAGAAAGTGAAGACCTGAGAGCGTTTCACAAACACGATCTCTCAGAAAACAGAATAAAAACAAGACTAAATATACACACAGCTGTGTCCAGTAACAGTGAGGGGTCACTTGACTTTTACCTAGGTTGTCAAGTTAACTAAGAGCACTGGATTACGAAACGACCCCCACCACCACCCACATGATCACCGAACTTATTCCAAAACTTTAAAATAGCTGAATAACCTCATATTATTATTAGAATAATAATAATCACACAGGGGCCAATCAGAGCCCGAGTTTACGGTCACGTGATGTTGACCGTAAGGCGGCTAGCAGGGCAGTGAGGAGTTGGTAGAGGAAGCTGTGAATAGAGAATTCGTCTGATATTAACTATGTAGTTTAGTTTAAGTTTGTTTAAGTAACAGTTACCAGAAAGAAGTAACAAGAAAATCAAGATGTTGACGGTGCAGCGAGTTGTGCTGTCCTCTCGGCCAGGTACTTTAATGCCCAGATGCAGAGAGTTTCCCTTCCTTCTCTGAGCTGCTACGTAGCTAGGCTAGTCAGCTAACTGTCTACAGGTCTTGACATAAACATTATTAATTTCTGTTTGTGTTCAGGAATAAATGGCAGCCCGGTTCCAGGGAATTTCCGGGTAGAGGAGACTAGCTTGGCTACAGACCTGAAGCAGGGCGAGGTGTTGGTCAGGACGTTGTATCTGTCTGTTGACCCCTACATGGTGAGCTGTGATTCTTCACACTCGGTTTAGCAATGCGTGAATACCAGTGTATTAAAGGGGAACCCCGGCCGAAATACAAAATTTAAGCAGTCTTATCTCTGCAGTAATAATGCAGACTCGGCTTATTACTTCGTGCCACAACAATTCAGAAAGTAAGATTTTCTGGCTTAAAGACTCGCCTTTTAAGGGTGGGAGGAAATATTAAAAATACATATTTGAAAGCTTTTAATACCTATACTACCTGGCTAATGCAGGGGAAAAGCTAGAAACCTAACATTACTACTAGGAAGTATTTTTAAAGCTCTACATCAGTGGAGTGATTATCTGTGGTTATGTAATGTATGTGCATAATGCAGGCTTGGTATTGTAGTATAAGAACACTGATTAATAAAAGAAAAACAATGTTATTGAAAAAATGTTGCGCACACACAAGAACAGTGTTTCTCAGCCTGGTCCTGGAGGCACTCAGTCCTGTACATTTTTATGGCATTCCCTGCTTTAACACACCCCTACAACTCTGAAAGGGTTTGTTAATAAACTGCTATGTTGAATCAGGTGTGTCGAGAGCATGGAAAGCACTAATTTGTGCAGGCTAAGGCAAAGAAGTACAAGATTATTGCATAACATGACAAACATATTAGTGCTAGTTTAGACTAACATGTGTCTTTCAGAGTTTTACAGATATTTAAACAAAAAGGGATACATTTGGAAAACAACCACATACATGTGTACCCTAATGAGGAGATCTGAAGATGATGTAACCTGTTAAATTTATTCACAGAACAGTAGAAGGCAAGAAATAATCAGGAAATGCAAAAAGTCCCTTCACCTCCCTGATCACTCTTTACCAGCCTAAAAGAAATATTGCAAGTTCGGCATCAAACTTCATTCCAGCAAGAGACAGTGGTGCAAAGCAGTGACAGTGTCGACTCTTGTTTTACTTCTATTCACATCTCTGTATTTGTTTGCTGCTGAGTGTGGTTTGTTACTGAGAGCGGGTGGCTACAGGCATTAATAGGGTCTTGCCAAGAGCTTAAGCCATCGTTGTGTTTACTTCTCTTTCATTGACTGCCAGTCCTTAAATGATCTAACTGGGAGCAAGACTTTCAACATGATTGACAAGAGATTAGAAATCACTGTCAGGGCAGGACTATGTTCTTCTCTTCATTTATTTCTATTTATTTATTTTTATTTTCAAATAAGTTCACATTGTTTTTTATTTAAACTGAAAATCTTGCGTATTGCTCCTTTAATGTTCTCAACATTGTGTTGCATGTCAATTACAAAAAGAAGGAGAAGAAGAAAACTACTTTTAGGGGCTTGTTTTAGTGATTATATTGATGTGTTTTATTGTCAAGTGTAGCTCTGCCTGTAGTGAACTGAACGAAACTCTTCTGTACAGCGTTGTCGCATGAATGATGACACGGGTGCTGATTACCTGTTGCCTTGGAGGCTAGAGGAGTGTGTCAATGGCGGTGGGGTTGGTGTGGTAGAGGCCAGCAAAAATAAAGCATTGGCTGTCGGAGACATCGTCACCTCCTTCAACTGGCACTGGCAAACTCATGATGTGACTGATGGTACCCGTTTGCAGAAGGTATTCTTTGTTTTGTTGTTTGCCGTCATGCACATTAGTAAACCTGATCATGTTTCCGATAGAATTGCATGAGGGTCTTTCTTTTGTATAGGTCGACCCAGGGATGGTTGATGGACATTTGTCATATATTCTGGGTGGAGTAGGCATGCCTGGACTCACTGCGCTTCTAGGTGTAAGGGAGAAGGGTCACATAACCCGCGGAGCCGGTCAAACCATGGTCGTCAGTGGAGCGGCCGGGGCTTGTGGTTCACTCGCTGGGCAGGTATTTTTTATGTGTGTAGATTTTTACAGATTAAATCAACATAGGAAGTTTAAACAGAACTTCCCTTTGGTATTGTTATAGCTGTAATTAAAGGAAAAAATAGGTACATGAATGAATTGCTGTTACTGGGTGTTAAAATTCCTTGTTTTTATGGTAACATAAGAATTACTTACTAACTCACCACATTGGTGGATGTTATCAGCAGCAGCGAGACAGGAAGCATGCTTGTTACAACAGTCTAGGCTTGTAAGCATGTTAGTAACAGTCAGTTGAACAAATACAAACATAAATAGCAGGAATGTCTCAGAACATGCCCTCTGTAGTCTTCTCAGTCCGAGACTGCTTGGTATCATGCTGTGACTAAACTTTTTGGAATTTTAACAAATACTTATTTGTTAAAAGAATCATCTGTTATATTTTTATGTAATGTAATTTTCACCTTAACATGTAATCATGGATCTTGGGGGTGTGACAGTGCACCAATCAACACCATCCTCCAGCACTCCTGCCTCCCAGTTCTTGAGTTATTAGAAGATGTGCATCAGCAATGATCAGCAAAGTCATACAATTCCTTCAAAAAATGTTCTTCAAAATATTGTACAAATAAGGAATTCTGGACTGAGTACTGTGATTCGACTCGTGGGTCGTAGTGTCTAAAAATGTGTTGCAAGCTAGAATTCACCGTCGCAGCTTGGTAGCCTAGGTTGGAATTGGACAGGACTAAATTTGGGGTGGGGTTTTTGGGAAGGAGTGGAATATGTAGAGAGATAAATTATGTTTATGTAGATTTTAGTTTTTAAATGAATGTATTGAAAATTGTATTGTTCAGAAATCAGTATTGAGGTAAAGGTATCGCAACATTTAGAATAATACCCAGCCCTGCCAACATTTAAATATATACGAACATTGCTATGAAAAACAAATATTAATATATATTAGATTCTTTATCTATGACCTTTAGATGATGATGATGATGATGATGATAATTCTTTGTTTAGTCAAATAATCATCACATAATACAAAGACAAAGATTATCAGCATGACAAACATTGGGTGTGTCTCAAAACCTAGTGAGTGTCTAAGTAGGCTGTCTATGTAGACAGCTGTTTAAGTAGCAGTGTTCTCTCCTCATCTCTCCTCATAAACAGATTACTGAGACGCTCTAGTAAGAGAGAGACTGCGTCATGGCTTGTTCCCGCCCACTGCAGCATGCGACCAGTGGTTTAGCTGGTTGCTAAGTTACCAGCCGGCATCCAAAACAGTAGCCTGAGAATAAATGCTAATGGCTCGAGTATAAAACTGCAAAATGGTCAGTGACTCGTTGAAAAGTTGATAATAAAATACTGTTTTGTGTGATTATATGACAAGAAACACATTAAAACACCAGAGAGAATCAAAATAACTCACATTTTAAAACCGCTTCACTGCTCGTAGATTAGCCTGCGTTGCATCATGGGATTGCCTTAGCAGCTGAGGAAGCGTTCGATGCTTCCTTAAAATCAAGTCTAAATAAGGCTCCTCAGTAGACAGTATGTTTAAGGTAACTAAGAAGTGGGACAGCCTACATGTCAGGAGCGCATACTAGATATAAAATGCTGCCTATGTAGACCCTCACTAGGTTTTGAGACACACCCACTGTCAGCAAAATAGTGACTGAAAAGACACAGGCAGAAGCATAATGCTTATTAGTATGCCTGTCCTACATAACAAATTAAGCTACCCATAAAAAATCTTACAGTATAAAAAAGAACAACAAAAAACATCCATAAAAAACTGTTGTCATGTCTGTATTATCATTTGATCAGATTCTTGTATGCTGTGCTGTAAGATTGGCAGACTGGATGGCTGTGAAAGAGTGGTTGGGATCTGTGGATCAGATAAGAAGTGCCAGGTCCTGGTGTCAGAGCTGGGTTTCACAGGAGCTGTGAATTATAAAAAGGCAGACATCTCTACAGCACTGAGAGAGAGTTGTCCCAGCGGAGTGGACATCTACTTTGACAACGTGGGAGGTCCTATTAGTGACACCGTCATATCACAGGTTGGGCCGCACCTCCTGCCGTCTGTTTGTGCATTTAATAAACTCGCTGTTGAGTCCATTTTTCTCAGCACATTGTTGTTTATGGGAGCTTTTGCTTATCTTCAATCTATAATGCAGATGAACAATGGGGGTCATGTGATCCTGTGTGGTCAGATCTCTCAGTACAATAAAGACGTACCCTACCCACCTCCACTGAGCGATGAAACTCTAGAAGCTCTACGCAGCAAAAACATCACTAGGTACTAAAACGTTTATAGCATTTCATAGTAATATGACTTTTGTTGACCCTTTGTTTGATAGATTATAAACTCAAGTTTGTATGTAATGTTAGTTTCTGTGTTTGGACAGTATTCTTAATTTCTTTATTTACTGACACTAGCTTATGCTCAACAGTACTATTTCAGTGCATTAGAGGCACGGTAGTTGTTGATGTTTAGTCAATGTGTTGCCAGTGTGATCCATTTCCTTTGTTTGTGTTCAGAGAGAGGTTTATGGTGCTGAACTACATGCAGAAGCATGAAGAAGGCCTCCTGCAGCTGAGTCACTGGGTTAAGGCAGGTCAAATAAAGGTAGGAAGGAAATTGTGGTAACAGAAGTAGATTTTTAGCAGATATTTGCACACATGATTGTATTGTTCAGGAGAAATTTGATTCATGCTGGGGGTTTTTTTTCTTCAGGTTCTGGAAACTGTAGTGAACGGAATAGAAAATATGGGTGGTAAGATTTAAGTCACTGTCAAATATCTATAAAGATTGGGTTCATATTTACTGCATATGTTTAATCCCAGTGTTTGCTTCTATATTGCAGTGGCATTTTGCTCCATGATGACTGGAGGCAACATTGGGAAGCAAGTTGTCAAAATTTCAGACTGAGCCGCGTCTCTCCAGCAGAGGGATTTTTTACACAAGGGGCCTGTGACTTTTCAGTGGTAATTACTTTAATCTAGCGATTGCATAATTTTAATTATACTGCTGTATGCAATATTAGATTGTCAGTAAGCCATGACAGCTGTGCCTAACAAAAACACAGTCTATTGTTTTTCATTTTTACAAATTCTGTTAATTCATTATGTGTGCTTGTGGAAAGTGCCTTAACTATGGTTCACATGAAAATCAGATCTACTTAATGGAGAGCTCTGGCATTTTAGTAGGTCATTTCAAACATTGTTGTTTATAAATAAAGTAGAATAGTTAAATTGATTTTTTTTCCCATGTGGTTCTAGTAATTTTCTCATAATGACAGAATCATTTCAGCTGGAGCAGAAATATCAGTGTAGTAGGCAACTTGTAGCTGTCCTTTTAAAGTGAACCTTTTGTGCTTTAATGTTTTTTTTTTTCTTTTCTTCCGTGCATAGTTTTTTGTGCATGTAAACTGTCTGCAAACATCTAAATCTTGAAGCCAGAGGGAGAAACTCTCTCACACAGAAATCACTTTTCTCAGCTGCCTGAAATATCTCTATGTATCTCTTTTCTCTCTATCACGTAACACAGTCTTTATTGGCCAGCCTTCTGGGTGACCAATCAGAGGACTGGGCTTAATGGGATTGGGGCGTAAAGACATAGGAGTTAAGAAATACAGTTCAGTATTTTTTGTAGCAGTGAAGCATGCACATCTATGGTAGTAGCTAATATTAAAATTATGAACACTGAACAACAAGCATAATCAGTCACCTTTAAATAAAATGTAATTCATTTCAGTGTAAATTCGTGTGCCAATGTTTATCATGTTAAACAGATTGGTGGTGTCATTGTTTTAATTCTGTACACTGAACTAAAATAAAATGTATTAAAACTTTACAACATTTTTTCTAAAACAGTAAATTTGACTCAGTACACAAGGGTTGGTTGTACATCCATCACATTTGATAATAGCAACTTGTGGAAAACCACTAAAAAGCTCATAGTGACTTGTGAAACAGTATTATAGGTGCCACTGTCACAAGCTGAATTTTATTTTCTTGGTTTTGTAAGAAAATGTTTTGAGGGCGAATCTCATCTGCTTCATCATTTGTAGTCTAAATGATCCATGACCACTACTGTGCCTGGATATCTTTTTTTTTTTTTCATCACGAGTAGAGAAGCATTGTTCAGCACTAATGGAACTACAAAGCAGCATGATTACTAAAAACAAGGGAATGCCCACAAACAGGTATACAGATCACATAACTATATCAATATGGATAAATAAATTATAAAAGCATAACATTTCAAAATCAGAATGATTTCAAGTAACATTCAGGTCACATCACCACAAGTCAAGATTAACATGTAATGACTTAAATACCAGATTACATAAACCCATATATCGTGCCACAAATGGAAAAACAAACAAACAAAAAAAGTAATAACCCTTCAATACCATTCACATTGAGGATAGATAATCCAGAGCAGCCCATTGTTCAAGTCTTTACATTCCTGAGAGACAGCAGAGACCTTAAGTGACCTGACACAGAAAGGCAACAAAAGCCAACAAATACATCAGAAACTCTGTCACAGCAAATTTGTTGTTGGACCGGTGAAGTAGGCAGAAAAAACAAAAGGGAAAGAGAAACAGCACATGCAGGACGTAGTGGAACTGAGAGAAACTTGGTTTTGCATTGTGTGCATCTAAACCTGCCTTTATCGTCCAGTCTGCTCCGTCACTTGTAATTATGCAAAACCAAACACAAACATACTGCTAAATCAGAGGTGTGTTGAATTGTTTCCCTACTTTGCATTATTATTCAGGTGCTACATCAGCATGTGCAACAATCGTCTGGGGGTGGGGGGAGCGCTGTTTCACCAGTGCAGTCACCAGGGATTGTATTTTCACGTGAAGAGCCTATTGAACTAGCAAGTGTGCTTAAAAAAATGCTTGTACATTCATACACAAATGCAAAATCAGTGGTTTTCATGATAACAGTATAATTAGTGTAGGATTCTGGATTGCATGCAGAGACCAGCTTGGGTGTCTTTAGATAGTCTGATCAGCTCCTTTCACAACAGGGGGCAAGAAGAGAATCTTTACTTGGTTCAAAAACCATCTTGGATCTAATAAGGGTTCACTATATTTCTTATCAAATCTAAGTGCCTTTAGGCAGCTGCCCAACTGACACATTGATTTTACAGCCAGGTTGTACTTGAAACGGAGGGAATGGAAATTACAGAAGAAAGCATAAGAGCATGTAACGCTCTTGGGGTTAACTCTCTGCATTAATGGTTAGGAGACACTAGGAGATATGTAACAAAAAGCTATCAGCTTTTAAAGAGAAACTGTTTTTGCTCTTTTAATAACAAACTCAAGCTTAACAGGTGGCACCTATCTGATTGATGCCAACAGTGCAGAACGAAACTGAAAAGGAACTTTTTTTTTCTTCCACAAAGCTAACTACATGTCATTCAAAGAAAGGATGCAATGACTGTGCTTATCAAGCAACCTCAATGCCACCAGGTTCAAGAGGTTATTTTCTAAGCAGGGATCCTAACTTTCCATCCACGTTACCAGAACGGATACAATTACACTACACAATACAAGACCATAAAACCTCCTTTCAGTTAACCGCGTGGGCCCTCAAGGGTCCAAAAAATATTCACATACATTTTTAGAGGAGATTGTTTGACCGAAAAAAAAAATAAAAAATAAATAAATAAATAAATAAATAAATATATATATATATATATATATATATATATATATATATATATATATATATACGTTTGGCAGGAGAGAACAATTGCTAATATAACTGTTCAGTGGTTTTTCTTGTTGATTGTTGAACATGTTCAGCTTCATCTACTAGAACAGAAGGTCTTAAAATAAAAGGACCTGTGCACCTTGGCAACAGAAATGCTGACTCCTTCAATACAGATGTCACCCTCACATTTATGACTATAAAAAAATAAAATAATAATAATCAATATAATGATTGTTCAGGAAGAGGACTGGAACTTGGCACAAAACAAGATACTGGTAAAACATTTCAGAAGATGGCAAAGTGGACATGAAGGGTCTATGCACAGCGTTTCACTGTCATAACTTTGTGTCGTTCTTATTGCCAGGGAAGTCTGGAACTGGTCCCCTCCAGGCTATGTAAACCAGCAACAAACCCATCGCCAGTGCCCACGTACGCACTGGAGACAGGAAGAAAGCCAATGACCCATAGGTTTCCAGCAGGAAGTAGCAAGAGTAGGCCTGCCAGACGAGGAGGAGCAGCATGGCCAGATGAATGGTCAAAGTCCGCCAGCGGCATCCTGGCCGGCAGAAGTGGGAGCGGAAGGAGCAGCCACGGCAGCGCTGATGAAGACTCCAGCAGAGGTAGCACGTGAGAGGCATGTTGAAGAAGACCAACTATAGAAGAAGGAGAGGAAAAAAACATTCCTTGTTCACAAAAAGGAGTCCATGCATGAGGCAGCAGGGCATTCACAGCTAGGAGAACGGTGGAACACCCTCATCAGGGGTTCTAGGTGAAGAGAGAGCCCTCAGCAAGTCTGGATTTAAATGATTTCTGGTGTATGAGTTCAAATATTAAAGTATTTAGTAGGAATGCCACAGTATGGTCACGATATAAAAGGACGTTCACTCTGACCAGTGCCTAATTTGTAAAACATCAGGTAATGGAACACTAAAGGTGGGGTGATCCAGCAAGTGGCAGTGAGGGAAAAGGTCCTGGAACGCATAGACACAACAGTGCTTCAAGTGTCCATCTAACATAGTAGCAATCTATACAATAAAATAATCTTAGCTTTAATGAATGCAGTAAGGAGCTGCAACTATAAAATCTCAGAGATGCCACTGGACGAATAGCTTTTGGTGTCCTACAAAAAAAAAAGATGTCAAAGAGATGGTGGATCCACATAAATAAGTTCTGGAACACAGGTACCTGAAATATGAGAGGTCCCAGATCTTGTTCTCTGACTTTGACTGAATTAAACACAAATAATACTCAACTACAGGGAGTCACAGTTCTGGTCCAGACCAAAATTTTTTATTTTAGAACTAAAAAACAGCAGAAACTGGAAGGAGAATAGTTTTATTTAGCTAGCTGCTAAAAACATAGCCTCTTACATAGCCATCTCAATTCTAAGCTAAAACATAGACTCTGTTTTTGTAAAACTCCACCACCTCACCAGTATGGGCCCTTGTCTCAAAGTTCTTTTTCAAACTAACTTAAACATTCCCCAATAAACATTTCTCCTTTCTTTTTCTCTATCCGAACTACATATATACTACAACAATAGGTATCAATGCCTTCCTAGTAACTAGCGTCGTAATTAATTAAAAGAATTACACAGCCATTCAACATATTTGGCATTGTCTAGACTGTCAATGATTTCTGGCATATCTGAATTGTATTCAGTGTACTTTAGATAATCTGGACAGCAAAAAACACACCTGGAATCCAAACAATATGAGGTCTGAAATATGATCCCCATTTGATTTCTACATATTCATCTCAGTCTAGACGCTCTGGTCTCTTAAATTGGCCTTCAAAGTGTCTTTTGTGTCATTCGCAAAAGTCAAATCCAGAGTGACTGAGGTGCTGTGATTTGCTATGTCGTTACTGACAGCTACGTCAAAGCCACAGCAACCCATGCAGATAGGCTGGTGATGTTTGGAATCAGTTCTAATCACTTGCACATAACAGACAGCCATCTCAAAAGATCTGATTACAGATACAAATCCGGCAGTACAAGACTACATAATTTTTCATATTTAGATGTTATTTATAGTTGATATTATTTTAGATAACAAGACATGGGAAGGCGAGCCACAAAGTTTACAAGGCACTGACAACTGAATCACTGAAACTGGGTTAGACACACTGAAACATAGACTTCTCTAATTTGTATGTTAGGGTCTCAAGTCACCATTCTTACCTGTATAATACCCACTACGTAGGTCAGACTACCCTCTAGAAAGTGGCCATCCACATACACCCCGAAAGCAAAGCAGGCTCCATTGTGGCCATCAATCACTTCTCCAATGAACCAAGGACCTGCAAACCACCAGGAAAAGTTCAATCTATACACTGATAGCAAAAATAGCAAATAAGTAATTAAAATAATGTTGCTGTCATAATAAAATTACATGTCTCTAAAAAAAGGGGGGGGGGGTGAGGGGGGTTGGGGGGGATGTGGAGATGTAACAAGATATGCACATTATCAGTAATTTAGGATAACTAGTTAGAAAGATATTCACACAATGTACAGGGCACCTGTATTAATAATAATGATACTACTACTACTACTACTACTACTACTACTACTACTACTACTACTACTACTACTACTACTACTACTACTACTACTACTACTACTACTACTACTACTACTACTACTACTACTACTACTACTACTACTAATAATAATAATAATAATAATAATAAAGAAGATATATTAGAGAAGCAAGACCTGAAATTTTAAAACTTTGCAAAACTTAAAGACATACCTAATGCTGTACACAGATTAAACAGCAGCAGGCTGTAGTAGAAGATGTTCATCTTGCTGACAAGTTGTAGGGAAATGCAAGCTTGAGAAAACAGCCCTAAAGGTAGAAAGAATATGTGGCTGGTCAGAAGGGTGGGGTCCATTCAGGTGGGGTAATAATGATCATTTGGATATCTGTCATTTTTACCATGTTTCCTCTGAGCTGCACCTCGGGCAGACGGCACTCGCATGAATCTGAAGGCCACCAGAGCGCCCACGTTCAGCAGCACCGCAGTTATAAAAGCAATGCGTGCCTGAGAACACAGACACGCTCACAGGAATCAGACAGTCATCTACGGCCTCTGTCTTAAATAGGTATTCACTTATCTACCCTCTCTTACCAGGACGTAGTGGTCAGTCAGCAGGATGAACGACTGTAGGAAGCCAAAGCTAGGTGTGAGATCTTCCTGCAGTGTAAAACGCTGTTCTCGCACTTTGGAGCGACCTGCTGAGTCCTTGCATACGCACGCACACATACACACACAGGACCACGAGGAGGGAGAGAGGTATTCATAAGCATAGAGCCATGACAGTATTGCTACAGTGATGCTACTTTTCCCATCTGTATTTCAGTTCTCCACGCTCTAGTCCACGCTCTAGTCCACGCTCTACTCCACACTCTAGTCCACGCTCTACTCCACGCTCTACCTTATGTATAACATAATCATGCATATAATTACCATAACGTACGTTCCATTAATATATTTTAATATTAAAAACCTCCATAGTACCAGTATAGTTTATCTAGGTTGTTACGTCCTGTGTCTCCCCCCCTCTCTCTTTCTTTCTCTTGTTTCTAATTAGGTGCTCTGTGATTGCCGTGTGACGTCCTGTTTCCCTGCTATGTGATTGGCTCCATTGGCTGCCCGTCCTTCCGCCAGTCCAACAATTCATTGGTTTTCTTTTGTTGTGAGGCTATGTATTTATTTGTTTCTTTTTTTTCTTTGTAACTTATTATTGTAGGGGTGACCTGCTCTTTCGTTTTAACTTGTTTGTCTTTGTTTATAGTGAGAGTAGTTAGGAGAAGGTTTTTTTGTAATTTGGTTTATTTTCTTTTGTTAGGTTAGTTAGTGATTCTTTTTTACCCTTTAGAGTTTTGTTTGTTATTTTGGGCCTTGGGGTCACCCTGAAGATAGATCCTTCTTTTTCTTATACTGGTTATAAAATTATAAAGGCAAGTGAAACAAAATCAAGCAATAAATGACAAACTTTGTAATAGTAATTGTGATTTTGTTATAAGTTCAAATTCTATTGGTTTGGTCTGGCAGCTGAGCGGGCAGTCTCGCTTTCTCTTGTTGCTTCTTACCCCTAGAAGTAACAAAGGTTATCATGATTACAAGTCTAATTGGGCTGTGACCATCAATTATTTGAGTCATTTAACAATGAAGTGATAACTAATTGTCATTTAATAGGTCAAGCAAATATGATCTTACTGAAAACTAAAGAAGTGATGGTGTTCATTTTCCACACAGGACTTAATACAATTTAAACTATACTTAAACATCTCTTGAGGAGAATATTGAGTCTGCTAAACTCAGATTTATATTATTTTGTAAACCAAATTAAAGTTTTCACTTTAAAATTGCAAACTGAGCCTATTCACAGTCAACAGTCAGGCATAAACACGGTGTCTCTGTTTCCACGCTGGTGTAATATGTGCAGAATGAGGCCTGGCGTTGCAAAAAATAACCACTGACGTCCCGTGAAAATATAAAAATCCAATATGTGTTTCCGCGCCAATCAAGGGCGTATAATTAGCATGGACTGAAGTGACGTGTCCCCACCAATATCCAGCAATTATTGAATTGTCCCCAGCAAAAATGTAATCCCTTCCAAAAAAAAAGACCCCAATTGGACAGAGGTGCAGAAAGAATTAAATCAAGTTCTCTACTCGAGTCATATGGCCAGTGTGATTGTCTGTGCCTTTCCCTGCTGTCACGTAAGTAGCTACATTTGCTTGTTAGCAGCGCCAAAACTGGAAGTAAAGCTTTCCAGTAATATGAGACTCACTTTGCAACGTGGTAGACATATGGGTTTCAAAAGTGAGTGAGGATGACAGCAAAAAAAGCTATTTTTTAAAGAAACATGTAAGTCACACAGCATACAGCAATCTACGCCCTTGGCACCAAAGGTACATTCACATGTACACAAGTCATGCATGCCATGATTGATGTTGACTTCTGAACCTTTCTCTGATAAAAGTCTGTATGCCCCCTTTCATTGTTTGGCATGGCAAACTACAAGCTGAACTGTTAACTCATTTCAGCTTTCGGATCATCTGAGACAAGCTCAGGCCCAGAGATCTCGTGGAGCTTCTGCATATAATTGATGCTTGCGTAATGAGTTTCAAGTTGCATTCCTTAATGCAGCTGTGGACTGTGTGAGAGAAGTACTCCCAAAGCCCACGCAGCTATATTTAACACAGTAGCATGATAAATTCTCATGCAGTGCCATCTGAGGGCTTGAAGGTCACATGCATCCAACAGTGGTGGCCAAGCTTGTCCTACACTGACTGGGATATTTTCAAATTTCCTGAATCTTCCCAGTGTTATGGTAGATGGTGAAGGATGTAAATTCTTTGCAATCTTGCTCTGAGAAATATTGTTTCTCCTGACGTTTGGCAGACATGCTTGCAAAAACTGAGTCTTTGATAGAAGCTCTATTTATAGCCAGTCACAATATCCTCGTCTGTTACCAATGCACCACCTTTTCGTGGAATGGTTTAAAATAGTCTAACTATATATTTTATCAAATTTTCCACTCCTATTTCCCCTCAAACCTAACATCGAAGTTTGTTGCAGGCTTTAAATTCAAAATTTGTTTATATTTACAAAATACAATGAAGCTGGTCGGTGAAAGCATGGAAGGTCATTGGTTTTATCAGTTAAATAATGGTTCCAGCAAATCAACAAATCAAATATTCTAGTTTTAATTGCATTAAATGGGGTTTTTGTAATTCTACTCAATCCAAACTGGTGCAGCCAATTTACCTCCACTTTGACGCTGATGGTGTGCATTCCGGTGGCGTACAGGGAGGGATCCCAGGGCAGAACATAGAGAGGCCCTCCCACAGACACTGGTTTCCCCAAGATCTCACCATCTATGGTGACATATACTGCTGTGACTGGTGCTGCGGAGAAGACCAGCATCCTGCAGACCACAAAGGACGGAAAAAAAAAAAAAAAACACAAAACAACATAGGAGTCAGCACTAGGCACCAACCCTGCAATTAGAAAAACAATTCCTTGTCATAGGAAAATAAGACTACATGCAGGGAGGAGGAGGTCTGGCTTTAAAGGATGGAAAACACTGTATGGTGAGGGCAGATGGGGGGAAATCAAAAGTGGTTAAAAGGCTCAAGAAGACACACACAGAGGGGACACCTGATGTGTGTAGAGCTGCGCATGCGGCCCAGCGGCTCCACTCCTGGGTGCAGGTACTGTGCATCTTTGGGGTTAGTGATGATTACCGCTGGCCAATCCTCAAAGGTCAGGTCTGAAAAGCTCAAGAGGTCATGGTCAAAGGCCAGCACTCTGTACCTAATCACAGGAATAACACAAATTTGATGTTGAGCACGAATTTCCTCTGTTAAATGCTCAGAACAACCAGTCATACCATTAATACCAGCTCCTTGTTTCTACAAGCCCTCTACATTTTGTGAGCTCCACTTACTATATAGGTGCACTTTATAGTTCTACAATACAATAACAGACTAAAGTCCTTATGTTTCTCGGTATACTTTGTTAGCCCGCTTGTATTCTGTTCCGCAGTGGTCAGGACCACCACAAACAGGTATTACTTGGGTGGTGGATCATTCTCAGCACTGCAGTAACACTGACGTGAGATAATGTGTGTTGTGCTTGTACGAGTGGATCAGATACAGCAATTTTGCTGGTCCACCATGTAGACATAAAGTCAGACACAACACATCATCTGCTACTGTCATCCTCTAATTCTTCACCAGTGGTCACAAGGCCAGCACAACACACACTAACACACCAACACCACCACGTTAGTGTCACTGCAGTGCTGAGAAAGATCTACCACCCACATAATACCTGCACTGTGGTGGTCCTGTGGGCACCCTGTAATTGAAGGATGGGTGAACTAGGGCTAACAAAGTATGCAGAAAAAGACTACTACAGACTGTAAGTGTAGAACTACAAAGTGCTCCTATAGGCTAAGTGGAACAACAGTGGATACAAGGAGGCAGTTTTAATGTTAGGACTTTGATTTCATTGGCTGCATTAGACTTGGAGCTCTTGGACCAGTACTAATGAGACTTCTAGATGAAGGATTGTGCTTTGTTTGTTTTGCTTTTACCTGCGGTTTTCCATCCAGTCTCCAAGCTCTAGCTCCAGCGTGCCCCCAGGGTGTCTGCTGTGGAGAACAGGCATCATGCCGCCCAGTGTGTGTAAGTGCCCACACAAGTATACGACTGCTGAGCTGCAAAGACCAACCAACTGCACAATTAATATGAGCTAAATTATGTTTTTTCATCTAAAAGCTTATTCTTAAGCCCCTTCACACCAGTGCTTGTGATGGATGCATCCAAAACCTGTTTAATTTACTGACATACTACTACATATATCATACTGTCAATAATGGTTTTCCTTATATTGTCCCAATTATTATTATATATATATACACCCAAAAAAACAAACACTTATTTACTGTAAGCTGCTAATTTTAAATTCAAATTTATAACCATGTTGTAAAGCATGTATCCAAAAATATCCTAATTTTAAGGATATACACTAGAGATGGACCGGTCGGCGTTTTGGAGGACAATTCCGATCGCCGATCACCTTTCAGCGCGATCAGCCGATAGCCAATACCCATTGAGGACGGGGCTATATGCCACGGCAGGGCTACATGTAATTATTAGTGCAAGCAAGTCATGAAACATGGTCTAAACTGGTTTATTAGCATTTTTAATGGGCTCATGTGAAACAGCATAATATTTTTAACAAAATTAACAGTAAATAAACAAAGTAAATCAAACAAATATCCTAATATTTGTATTTTGCAATATATAATACTGCAATCATTCAATTTAGACCCTTAATTTAAAACGAAAAAAGCTAATTAAATAAATGCAGTAAAAACAGCAGTCATTAAACGCAGACTGTTATTTTAAACAAAAACTGTAATCATTAAATGTAGAATATTAAATTGTTGCAGCTGTTCTGTTCATACCGGTCAGATCTGGTCTGTATGGTGTTCTGGGTTATTTGTTTTGTACTAGCTGTGCCTGCTAGCTCTGCTGTTTACTGATACTCACTGTATTCAGCCGTGTGGTGTACTCTTAAGTGTCGAATCAGATTAGTAGTGTTAAATGTCTTTGGTTCCCCCACGAGACACGTTGATTTCACACATTAAAATACTACGGGTGTGTCTCAAATCCTAGTGAGTGTCTATGTAGGCTGTCTAGGTAGCAGCTGTTTAAGTAGCAGTGTTCTCTCCTCATCTCTCCTCATAAAACAGATTACTGAGACGCTCTAGTTAGAGAGAGACTGCGTGACGGCTTGTTCCCGCCCACTGCAGCACCCGACCAGTGGTTTAGCTGGTTTAGTTACCAGCCGGCATCCAAAACAATAGCCCAAGGCTTAAAAATCCACTAGCATAAATGCTAATGTCTCGAGAATAAAACTGCAAAATGGTCAATGACTCGTTACAGAGTTGATAATAAAATACTGTTTTGTGTGATTATATGACCAGAAACACATTAAAACACCAGAGAGAATCAAAATAACTCACATTTTAAAACCACTTCACTGCTTGTAGATTTGCCTGCGTTGCATCATGGGATTGTCTTAGTGGCTGAGGAAGCATCTGATGCTTCCTTAAAATCAGGTCTAAATAAGGTTCCTCAGTAGACAGCATGTTTAAGGTATGTATGAATTGGGACAGTCTACATGTCGGGAGCGCATACTATGACGTAAAATGCTGTCTATGTAGGAGCTCACTAGGTTTTGAGACACACCCACTAATTAGCTAATTTTGGTTTAACCAGCAGATGTTTCAAAAGCAGGCACTGTGTTTTGTGACAGGTGTGTTTTATTTGCTGGAAAATAACTGAGAAATTGCAAGATCACCTCATCAAGGCCCTGACTCCAGGGAACGTTGAGATCATGGTGGAGGTGGTGTAGTGTCCAAACCAGACACTCTGGTTGCTGCTGTAGCTTTCCTCTCTAAAGGTGGCCAATGTGTCCATTTGGCTCTGTGGGCAACATCAAAAATCTGATAGATAAGGTTTAACGTGACGTACAAACCAAGATATTTGCACAGTAATTCACTGTGAAGGACATGCCTGGTTAAGTATTCCAAAGAAGTTGTAGGGGCGCTTAGGTCCAGGGGTGAGAGTGGCATCTGCGCAGATAAATGAATAGTTCCCAAACGGAGTACTGTGTACGTAGTGGAAAGAGCCAACCTTCTGTGTAGCAGAATACTTCCTAATCACACACACACACACACACAAACAAACAACAGTACATACACACACAAGGGTTATGTACCTGATAGACTATTCAGCACTCCTAAAAATTGATTTCTGTGTGAATTAAACGCTTTCAAGTCCCCTGGATCCTCTTCAGTGTCTACTGGTGCATTTAGATTTGGCACACTGTAGTTGGTCAATAACTCAGCTAGTCCCCATTCTACTGCCTACTCCAAAATCCTTCACATCAGGATTGAATTATTCAACTGAATGTAAGCAAATTAATGCATCCACTTAGATAATGACAGAACAGTCAAGCACATTAGAACAGCATAATAAATCACTTAGTCTTAACACAGACCTGTAGTAGTTGTTTACACTGTCCAGAGAAACGATATTGAAGGCATCTGAGGAGGTAAAAAAAAACAAAATAGGTAAAGACTGCATTTTTCCATGAAACAGAGGATGACTAGAGGATGAGTGTGTATGTATATGACTGCAGAGAGCTTTTGCCTGGAAGCTAATAACAAGGTCCAAAGGGAAATTGCACAGACACAGTAGACAAGTTGAGGTATCAAAGCTGCACCCCTGAGAACCGTCTATGACTGTCTAGTGCCCGTCTACTCTAGTGTTCATATATCCGGAAACCAATCAGCTAATACACAAAAAAGCTCAGCTATAGCACTTAATCTGATTCAGACAGCAATTTATTTTCACCTGCGATGTTTGGAGAAGTCTTACATTCGTAACCAATTCACTTATCACAGTCGCAAATGAAAAAAAGCATACCGCTGTAATCAGTGCTGGGCTTCATTTCAAGTCATTAACATGCCTGGTAAATAGAGAACAGGGAGATGTGTCCTTAAATTGTTTTGATATTAACAGATGGTCGGTAGGGATGACTCACTACACTAGACCTAAATAAACAGCAGTGACTACAAAAGAAGGTGATGCAGCTCCAAGGCTTCATTTAGACATTCTACGCATGGTTTATATATATATATATACACACACACACAACATGTTTTCTTGTTTAAACAAAAAAACATCACATCTAACCAAGCTAGATCAGACTCAACATACACTAGAGATGGACCGATCAGCGTTTTTGGGGCCGATTCCGATCGCCGATCACCTTTCAGCACGATCGGCTGATAGCCGATACTGACAGAGGGCGGGGCTATATGCCACGGCAGGGCTACACGTAGTTACTAGCGCAAGTAAGTCATGAAACATGGTCTAAACTGTTTTTTTACCATTTTTAACGAGCTCATATGAAACAGCATAATATTTTAAACAAATTTAACAGTAAATAAACAAAGTAAATCATACAAATATCCCCAATACTGCAATCATTACATTTAGACCCTTAATTTAAAACTAAAAAAACTAATTAAATAAATGCTGTAAAAACTGCAGTCACTAAACGCAGACTCTGTTATTTTAAACAAAAATCTGTAATCATTAAATGTAGATCTTGAATTGTTGCTGCTGTTCTGTTCGTACCGGTCAGATCTGATCTGTAGGTGTTCTGGGTTATTAGTTTTGTGCTAGCTGTGTGTGCTAGCTCTGCTGTTTGCTGATACTCACTGTATTCAGCTGTGTGCAGTGCTGTATCAGATTAGTAGAGTTAAATGTCTTTGTTTCCCCCACGAGATACACTACTTTTACACATTTTAAAAACGTCCTGGATGAGTCTGAGTCATATACGGTAAAACACTGCCAGACAGACGACATGTTTTCTACCAGCTCATGCTTTTCTCGCAAGGCCACTGCTTTAGTCAGTCTGTGGAAAATGAAAGGGTATGTATTTCCACCTAGTGGTTCAGAGAGGAATTGCAGGGAGGGGGTTCTCCTCTTCCTGGATGAAACACTAGCTGGAAATTAGGCTCATTTGTTTAACGCCATCAATCGGCTAAATTGGAGAAACATCAGCCGATCACTGATCACATATTTTGATTAAAAATCAACCGATACCGATACATAACCAATCGATCCTTCCATCTCTAACATACACATATCAACATGTGCTGGTACCATCAGAAGTGAGTTTGCTTCATACCCCTGGAACAACGTAAGCCAGAAAATGTATCTTATCTAAATAAATGAGTCTGATCTTCTAAGAAAGGAAACGATTTAAGCACCCCGCTGGCTAACCACAGAATATTAACCATGTATTGGTGAGAATGTCACTGATGATAATAATAATGTGAGAGAATTGCACTCACCATGGTTTCCACGAATGTCAATCCATTTAGTGTGTTCCAGCACTTGTGATCTTTTTAGGATGTTGTGATAGGCCTGCCACTCCACCTCATGTTGAAGAGAGCCAACTTTATTCTCAGTCTTTGCGTCTGTTAAGTCGCCTGGTACGTGAAAGAAACATACAGATTCAAAAACTCTTATTATAGGGTCGATCACATACAAGCTGATGTGTAAGGATGCAGTGTGGATGCTCTGTAAAAATCTCAGATGCTAACTGCTAGGGGTGGGCGATATGGCAATAATATCCTACAATAATATCACGATATTTTATGGTATTTTTGTGATAACGATACTCTTAACACATTGAATAAAAAAAATATTTCATGAATACACTACTGCAACAAAATTAATAATTAATATATATTATTGCATATGATATGATATGGCACACCCCTTAATGAGATATATAAAAATACAAGAATTTTCATCAGATTGTAACAGAAGTCAATGATCCAGAATTTGACGATACTAAATAATGCACTCCAAATATCTCCATATATCCAGGACTGAAGTAAAGTGAATGATACTGAACAGATAAAATCTGTCTCTAGTAGATATATAATGGGAAATGAGAAAAGTGTGAATTTTTCTTTTTCTAAAAACAGTAAAAGTAGTACCTGATGTGATAATTAGGGACGGGTGATATGGCACGATATTTCAGGGTATAATATCTTTCACCATATTCAAAAATGTTGGTGATATTATTGTGTATGATACGATATGGCACACCCCTACTAACTGCTAAGCCAACCATGAAATTGTAGCTTTCGTTTAATTGCCATATACATAATTACGTTTAATTAAAATCAAATCCTAATTGGCTGATAAGCTATCTTGCGTCCTTGCTGTCGATACTTGATATCTTGCAATCGACAACAGACACAGCTTCAGCCCAAATAGACAAACCACGCTCACTGCTGGACTCTGAGTGGGGCTGAAGCACTACCCATAAGTTACACCATTTGCTGTTTTTCTATTACTCCTAAATAATCTGGATATATGTGTTTATGTCCATTTAATGCATGGCTGCAGCCTCGTAACATTATACATATCTGCTGTAAAATAGTATATAAGAACCTTTTAGTTTTATTGGTAAATAGAATAAGCTGAGTTCCTAATGGGCTGTGGATGGTCTGGGTCACCAGGGTCCTTCCCTATCTGCCTCTGGATCACGGGGGCATGGTTGCAGTTTCTTGCCCTAATTATTAAGTACATTCCATGACAGAGGCACATACACACTGCTGCAAATAATAGAATTGTGTGTGGGTGTATATATGTATATGCATATGTATAGATATGTAAATATGTGTATGTATGTATGTATGTATATATATATTTTTTTTTCCTTTTTTCTCCTTTTTTTCTTTTCTTTCATTTGTTTGTTTATTTAGTTGTTTACTTATTTTTTATATTATTAATATTTATTTATTTTATTTTATTTTTTTCTCCTTTCTTTCTTCTTTCTTTTTTCTCTCTGTCCTCTTTTCCCTCTCCTTTATTGCCTGTCAGGCCTGGCTGAATAAATAAATTAATTTAATAAAAATACAAACATTAACAAGAATAGGCTATAGAAACTTATAGAGCTGTTCTTGTAAAAGCAAATATGTTTGGTACATCACTACATTTGGATTACCATTCCGATTGCGAAAATTGCCAGACATGACTGGTTAATAAATAAAAATAATAATAATAAAATAAGCTAACTAAAACAAACATCACACTCAATGGGTGGAAACACATCCAATTCGTATTTTGTATACAGTGATGTAAACATGTGATTGTGAAAGCTAACAAATGTGGACAAGAATCACAGTCAGCTAAAATAATTGCAATTAGCTCCACTAATTGAGATTACACAACTATATAATAACTGTGACAGGCCTGCTAATCACTATGTTAATGTCTACTGCTAATACATGCAGGGAATTGCAAGGCAAAGTAGTCCCCAAAGAAAACATAGCTTTATAGTTTTACCAGTGTTTCACCATTAACATTCATATAAACATTCAGAAGACACACAGAGTTTCACTGGCACTTCTGGACTCTGAATATAGTGGCTATATATGTCTTGCAGACACTGTGACCTCTGGTTCCCATCACTCCCACTGTAAAGACATCTTATACTGTAAGCTTCCCTATAACAAACCATTTCATATCAAAATAATCTGAATGGCTCTGTTTACATCTTCACAATGAAATTAAGCAGAAAATATATAAAATTGGCAAAATTCCCATTTAACACCATGTGATCTTATTATAAATATCCAAATTATTAAATAAGTGTTACTAATACTAATTAGGGGTGTGCCATATCGTATTGTACACAATAATATCACCAACATTTTTAAATATAGTGAATGATATTATACCCTGAAATATCATGCCATATCACCCATCCCGAATTATCACATCAGGTACTACTTTTTACTGTTTTTAGCAAAAGAAAAAGTCACACTTTTCTCATTTCCCATCATATATCTACTAGAGACAGATTTTATCTGCCCAGTATCACTCACTTTACTTCAGTCCTGGATATATGGAGATATTTGGAGTGCATTATTTAGTATCGTGACATTCTGGATCATTGACTTCTGTTACAATCTGATGAAAATCATTGGTTTTTTTTTATATCTCAGTTAGGGGTGTACCATATCATATCATATGCAATAATAAAATTTAATTTTCATTTTGTTGCAGTAGTGTATTCTTCATTTTTTTTATTCAATGTTTTGTCATATCACTAAGAGTATAATTATCGCAAAAACACCAAGAAATACTGTGATATTATCGTAGGGCCATATCGCCCAGCCCTAATACTAATCATCTAATTAATTAATATAGAAGGATTTTAGAGTATCAAATAAAGTACACAGATATCTAATGAAAAACCTTTAATTTCCCAGACTAAGCTCAGACTAAGACTCTTTTGTTTTCCCCCATGTAGTATAAATAAAGAGGTTTGATAATGACTGGAAAGCTTATTAGTTTCAAAACATTCCACATAACAGTCTATATACAGAAAATACGCTGCCAAATAAAGACCCATATTGAATTTACTGTTGTTTGTGATGCCAATGCATTTAAATATATTCTCCTAATCAACCCATTGCTGTTTCAGAGCAGACTGCTTCTGGGATGAGACACAGGACAGCCAATCAGAATAAAGATCATTTACATATATCAGTTTTAAAAGCTCAGTACTAAACAACTTGTTTACTTCCAAGTGAAAAGGAAAGGCTGGGAAATAGTCATGGAAAGATACATTATGACTGTTCTTGCACATAAAAGCATACAAATAAGTAGAGAAGAGAGAGAACAGGCTAAAATATATTATAATATGTTACATATGGACCCTTTAACACTACAGTGTAGCTTATGTTCACCAAACTGACCCCTCCAGCTTACTCACCTGTAGCCAGCACAAGGGCCGGTTTAATCACATCAATAACAGTGTGTGTGCAGAACCGCTCAAAGTCCGGCCCACGTTTTGGATCACGGAAGCGACTGATATGAATATCTGATACCTGCACAGAACCACACCACATACACAGTCAGAACAAAACACTAGCTTATATTCGCCCCCAATACAGAACCATGAACAGGAGTCTCACACACACACACACACACACACACACACACACACACACACACACACACAATAATTCCTGAATCCACCTTAAATGGTTCAGCAGATACATTTTACAGTCGTAGGCCAGAAAGCAACTGCTGACCTGCTGGGACCCGTTACTGAATGTAAACTTTAAGAAAGCCAAGGCTGAAGTTAACTCCTTATTCGGATTCCCCGTTCCACCTTAAATGGTGCAGCGGTTACATCCTGGCACCCCTTAAAGTGGAACAGGGAATTCGAATAAGAACTTCAGAAAGCAAGTGGCTGAGCTTTTCCAGCAAACTAATAGCAAGTCTGAGTTTTATGAAAACCCTGGACTGTTTAAGGTGGAATAAGATGCAGTTCTGCAAAAACAGTAAAGTTAAAGCTTATATCTAGTAACGTTAAAGCCTATATCTAGTAACGTTAAAGCCTATATCTAGTAACGTTAAAGCTTATATCTAGTAACGTTAAAGCTTATATCTAGTAACGTTAAATCCTATATCTAGTAACGTTAAAGCCTATATCTAGTAACGTTAAATCCTATATCTAGTAACGTTAAAGCTTATATCTAGTAACGTTAAAGCTTATATCTAGTAACGTTAAAGCTTATATCTAGTAACGTTAAAGCCTATATCTAGTAACGTTAAAACTTATATCTAGTAACGTTAAAGCTTATATCTAGTAACGTTAAAGCTTATATCTAGTAACGTTAAAGCTTATATCTAGTAACGTTAAAGCCTATATCTAGTAACGTTAAAGCTTATATCTAGTAACGTTAAAGCCTATATCTAGTAACGTTAAAGCCTATATCTAGTAACGTTAAAGCTTATATCTAGTAACGTTAAAGCTTATATCTAGTAACGTTAAAGCCTATATCTAGTAACGTTAAAGCTTATATCTAGTAACGTTAAAGCCTATATCTAGTAACGTTAAAGCCTATATCTAGTAACGTTAAAGCTTATATCTAGTAACGTTAAAGCTTATATCTAGTAACGTTAAAGCCTATATCTAGTAACGTTAAAGCTTATATCTAGTAACGTTAAAGCCTATATCTAGTAACGTTAAAGCTTATATCTAGTAACGTTAAATCCTATATCTAGTAACGTTAAAGCTTATATCTAGTAACGTTAAAGCTTATATCTAGTAACGTTAAATCCTATATCTAGTAACGTTAAATCCTATATCTAGTAACGTTAAAGCCTATATCTAGTAACGTTAAAGCCTATATTTAGTAACGTTAAAGCTTATATCTAGTAACGTTAAAGCTTATATCTAGTAACGTTAAAGCTTATATCTATTAACGTTAAAGCCTATATCTAGTAACGTTAAAGCTTATATCTAGTAACGTTAAAGCTTATATCTAGCAACGTTAAAGCTTATATCTAGTAACGTTAAAGCTTATATCTAGTAACGTTAAAGCCTATATTTAGTAACGTTAAAGCCTATATCTAGTAACGTTAAAGCCTATATCTAGTAACGTTAAAGCCTATATCTAGCAACGTTAAAGCTTATATCTAGCAACGTTAAATCCTATATCTAGTAACGTTAAATCCTATATCTAGTAACGTTAAAGCCTATATCTAGTAACGTTAAATCCTATATCTAGTAACGTTAAATCCTATATCTAGTAACGTTAAAGCCTATATCTAGTAACGTTAAAGCTTATATCCAGCAACGTTAAAGCTTATATCTAGTAACGTTAAATCCTATATCTAGTAACGTTAAATCCTATATCTAGTAACGTTAAATCCTATATCTAGTAACGTTAAAGCTTATATCTAGTAACGTTAAAGCTTATATCTAGTAACGTTAAAGCTTATATCTACTAATGTTAAAGCTTATATCTAAAGAACAACACATGGATTGCTGTGTCTTCTGGCAGACTCTCGCTTTTGACCATATTCCCTGTTTTTACAGACACAGACCTGCTGTCTGGTCCAGGTGCCACTACAGCTGTGTGAGAGTACGAAGCTCCGCTCACCTGCACAAACCAAAATATGTTATCCAGCTCTCCGCCGGGAAACGGCGGCCCGCTTTTCTTCTTACTGTGCTCGTCTTCAGGTTCCTCTAAACTCCGTTTGGGGTGCCAGGTAGTGTCATAGCAGTCCAGCAGCCAGGACGTCAGACACGCCAGCACTAAACCGGCCACGACCAGCAGAGCGAACAGCCTGAGCATCCTGACCGGAGCAGCTCGCGGCGAAACAGACGCAAAATGTCAGCTCTCCGCAAACACTAAATCACTGACACGCAGCGCTCATAGCACCGCCGGCCGGGGCCTCTGTACTCCCGTGTTGACAGAGCGTCATGGGAAATCCTGGCTACCTAAAGCTTCTCCGCTGACGGGCGAGGAGACGAGGGGAGATCGGGGGCGCTGTAATAGGGCGAACCGGCGCGCTGTCATCGCTGTCCGCAACACACACTTCCGCCTCGCTGTAATTTCCAAGAGGGCCAAAGATCCTCCACAGACGAGAGGCGTCACTCTCCTCCAATCAGCAAAGCCGTTTGGGCCTTTAATCCACTTCTGTGTTCAAGCGATATAATTTAAATGGAAAAAGTGTCTTTTTATCAAATACATTCTAATAAGATTCTTCTTTTGCTAGTATAAACATCGTACGTAATCCACGAAGCATAAATAGATGTTGATATGTTGAAGTTCGGGTTATTTTTATAATTATCATAATTGTTCTTAATGTTTAAAATTAATTTGTTACTAAAAAAAGTGTATTATTTCCATTCTTACACAACATGAAACATTTAAACTGACTTCCTGTCAGTTTGATAAAATGCCGTTTTTACTTCTAATGCCGAACCTGTTTATAGATTTTAATTAATTCATTGATTGAATTATTTATTCATAATAATAACAAAGACTTACAAACAGGCTATATATTACTAAAGGACATTGGAAGGTCACAGTGTTAAATAGTAAAACAAAGAAAGGTGAAATAAATAAATAAATATATATATAAATAAATAAATAGTTTTCTGGGAATCTTTTTGTTCAATCAACGTTAATAACGTAAATGTTTAAAATGGCATATAGGACAAAATAACAGTAAACAGTGTACGGCAGAGTCTGAAACATGTGTTTGTAAATGTTTACTATTATACAGATGTGTTTTATTGATTAGCGCTGACCGGACATCCTCAAGCCGACATAAGCAGTGTGCGCATGCGCGGGTAGCTGCTAGTTCCGCGGTGGATGACGAGTTTCAGTTGTAACTAGGATCGGCGTATAATTACTTTATTTTCTTGTATGCTGTGCAGTCGATGTACGTTTATATTTGTTTTCCGAGAGAATACTGTTATTGTCCTCGTCTTACGAGCTACCTCCGAGTTCATTAGCTAGTTAGTTCTGTTGTTCTGAGGAAGTGGCCCTGCTTTAGCTCAAAGCTAGCGCTAACAAACTTTGACAGCAGCAACTCCGAGCTAGCTTTAATTAGCTTATTCGGCGGGTATGATAGTCAGTCGGTAACTCTTTTCAGATTCAGCCATCAAAACGTTTTTCTTTCTACTTGGAGACTGTAACTGAAGAGGTGACCGCGTCGAATCTCCATGCCAAATGGCTAAGAAGACATACGATCTGTTGTTCAAGCTCCTGCTTATTGGAGATTCAGGAGTTGGAAAAACGTGTGTATTGTTTCGCTTTTCTGACGACGCCTTTAATACAACGTTTATCTCCACCATCGGTAAGCAAAGCATATATTGTGTCCAAAAGTATTTTCTAGATTAGTGAATTCAGCTTCTTTAAGCTGCATCCGTCGCAGACAGTTTGTATAATCTCCATAGGAGGGCATTGGCAACAGAACTAGATAGCTCTGGGGTAGTTGCACCTGAGCCTAATGTCACTATGTACGAATCCAATCTTTAGCTAGAGGATCATAAGGCTTTCCAGCAAGTATTGGGCTTTGGAGCACCATATGTGATTTCTGGTAACTGTTTGTTATCCAGAACTACATCATCAGACACCAGTACCTGACCGCACTAATGCTTTGGTGGCTAAATGCAGTTAAGTCCAGTGTAGTGTAGAGGCCTGATGAACAGGTGTTTACAAACATTTCGACATGAAGTATATCCGCCCTTAGGAGTGATTCTTAACCTCTAACCCCAGCCCCACCCAGGACCTCGCCTGCTCTGTGTTATGTACTTCGCTGTATCTCACATCCAGATTCATTTGGCTGGTCCATGTAGAATACTTTAAATGGAAATCAAAGATCACACTTGTACTAAAAAAATCTTAATATTTGTTGTATGACTTTTCAGGGATAGACTTCAAAATCAAGACAGTTGAGCTGCAAGGCAAGAGGATCAAACTTCAGATATGGTAGGTGGTCAGTACTGAAAATCTGGCTAGATTTTATAAATGACTTGTAAACTCTCTGAAAATATTTTGATTTTAAACTGGGCTGTTTAATTGTAGCATTACATGTGATTGATATATTTTTTTTATATATATATATATATATATATATATATATATATATATATATATATATATATATAAATTTTCTTTATTATTTATTTATTTCTGTTGCTGCCAATAATAAATGGTTTCTCCTCAGGGATACGGCTGGACAGGAACGGTTTCACACGATCACAACCTCTTACTACAGAGGAGCCATGGGGATCTTGTTGGTTTACGACATCACCAACACCAAAAGCTTTGAGAACATCAGCAAATGGCTGAGGAACATTGAGGAGGTGAGCTGCTTACCACATCAAACTGGCTAATATGACGTACAGCGATTGAGCTGATGATAGACAAGGATTGTGGTTTAATGTGAAGGTCAGTGTTTTTAATGGGTTGAGATGCTGTTTTGCTGTTGTATGCAGTTTGGTCTTTTTGTGTTCTTTAAATGTTCTTCAATGTCTCCACATAAATTGCTTGACATGCATTGTAATGTTTTTTTCAGGAATCTAAAACTAAGCTGAAAAGATTTTTAGTATGTTTTGTCGTGTGAATGGTATTGTAGATAACATGGATCTCGGTTATTTCTTTAGCATGCAAATGAGGATGTGGAAAAAATGCTGCTCGGTAACAAGTGTGACATGGAAGACACTCGTGTGGTACCTAAAGCGAAGGGAGAACAGGTAAATTAGTAAAATCTCTTTACCAAGAAAATGTTTGGACATTTCACAAAAAAATTCTGTGAGCTTAAAGTTTAGGTTTTGAACACATTGGATGATTCGGTTGAATTCTCTCGTAATGTTTGACTCTTCTTGTTCTCAGATTGCTTCAGAACACAATATTCGGTTCTTTGAAACAAGTGCAAAAGCAAACACCAACATTGAAAAAGCTTTCCTGACACTTGCCGAGGACATACTGCGAAAGGTTAGTCATCCATACGATCACTGTAATTCTAGTGAAGTACACAAAGCTGTCTTTTTACTGTTACTGTTAATTGTTATGTTTGGTATCAGTTTATATGATCAGTCCAGTGCTGAAGTATTGTCCAGCTGTGTTTAACGCAGAGATTAGTGTCTTCCATTTTAAACTCTTGCAGCTACTACTACTACTAACTCACAGAGGCTTTTCTGATTAGCTGCTTAGTTAAATCAGATGACAAAATATTAAACCATGCAGTGCTTTGGGATGACAGCACATGGTCTCATTAGAAAAAGGAGGGCTAGGTATACAAAGCCTTGTGCACTAGAAGGATGTATCTGCCCTCTTGTTGCGTATGAAACTGGCATATGAGCCAGAATGCTCAGGTTGCATACAAATACAGGTGAAAATGTATGCGTTTAAGGCTGGATCATGGATCATTTGATTTATTGTAGTTGAATAAATGTTTGCTGTTTCTCTAAGGGTCACATGTATATACAGGAAAAGGCACTGTGTGAAATGTGGCTAGATAGGGCAGCGATATGCACTGTACTTTTTGAGGTGGAGTGGGATCACAGCCCTGTAGGTTGTTTTAGAGAGATTTAAACTTTATTTATCAATATTTCTATGGCTTTACCAGTAAAAAAAAGGGCCTATTGCCGGACTTTTCCTTTCCTTTAGTATGTTTGTAGCTTTTTGCCCATGCAAACTGTCTGAAATGTTAAAAATGTCAAAGCACATGCCGGAGGGATGCCACAGAACTCTCCCCCACTTTTGCCTGAAATGTCTCAATGGAATTCCTGCCCTTTTCCCTGTTACAAGGTGACATCATCTTGTAACACAATCCTTGTTGTCTGCCTACCAGCAAACTTGCCACTCGTTCAGATAACACACAGAAAGCTGTAAAAGGAAAACTCACCAGCTCCAGGCTAGCTTGCAGATTAGTTGTACCAGACTTTTAGACTCAGACTCTGGCTCAAACCAATACGACAGACCTGACGCCATTGTAAGAATAGCCACAGCAGTGAGGAGGGGGCAGAGCTTATAGCAGGATGCTGCTCTGGTGGTGGACCAGTCAGAACACGCTGGGCGTTTTAGACAGACCATGAATAAAGATGAGCAGTACGAGGAAAAATATTGTTTTTGTGTGTCTTTTAGTTTTTTAACAGTAAACCGATCGCTAGCATTACTGCTGCCAAGTACTGATTAGTTAGTGAATTGATCAGCTCATTGACTCATGTGTATCTCTTCTAGTAGAGCTGAAAAGTTAATAACATTGTGAATGTTGAAAATAAACATTGAGTTCCCTTTAATTGTGGCATTTGGAAAAGTTCCCAGGAGATCTTTCTTCTAGCGTCTCAGAACTTGATGAACTCATTAGGCCTGTATCATCCATCTGATGTAGCACCTGTACAGCTTCTAAAGCTTTTACCTTTAGCTTTAGTTTATAAACTGTAAATACTGTTCGACCAGAGGAGGATGGGTCTCCCCTTGTGAGTCTGGCTCCTCCCAAGGTTTCTTCCTCCAGTTGAGGGAGATGTTCTTGCCACTGTTGCCTCTGGCTTGCTCACAAGGGATGAAAAGCTGTGATTTCATGTTTTTCATGCTTTTAAAATTCCTGTAAAGCTGCTTTGTGACAACATCGTTGTAAAAAGCGCTATACAAATAAACTTGACATGACTTAAATAACTTGTTAGGCCTGGCCAGGTCAGGAATTGTCATTAGTCAGCTAACGGTAGTTCCACGGTATAATGAATTGGCTCTGAAAATAAATCTGATATATGCCTACAAAGCAGAGGAAGACAATAAAAAGAAGTTAAAGCTTGAGCTGCTGAAACATCATTTATAAATGGCAGTGCAAGGAAACTCTCATTAAACTCCTGGCATGTCGGCCAGACAGGCAAAGCTAAACCCTTGTATGGCAGCGAAGGACCCACAGGAAGTCTTGGGAGACATGGGTGGTGGTGGTATACTGGTTTACTGTGTGGCCTGGCTCAAATAAGCACAAACCCATCTACATGGATGAGTCATCAGAAGCAAACTGATGACGTAGACCGATCAAGTAAAATAAAGAAACTATTTGGCTAAAAAGGGACTAAATAGAGGAAATCTCTAGCCAAATGTTAAGCATGGAGGTGGGTGTGTGTGGCAGCCAGTGGTAGAGGAAACATTGTATGGGGAGATGGACTAGATATCAGCATTCTTACTAGATAGTACTACATGATGACTAGATAGCACAAGATGTCAGCAAACTCTGGAAAATAGTGACAGACTAAAAGAGGCTGGGTTATACAACAGGGCAGTAATCCAAATCCACCATGAACTACTTCAAGAAACAAGCTAAAGCTTTGGGATGGTCCTCTCAGTCTCTTGAAAGTATGTGGGTATACTTAAAAACATGCTATGCATGCAAGATGATTCAACACCATATGTACATTGGGCAGGGGTGCACAAACTTTTACTTACATCAGCTGTATAATCATCAGGCCCACAGTCTTCCACATACAGATGTTATAAATCTACAATTTAACGATTGACTTATACGGTCTTGCTCTTCTTTCAGACACCTGGAAAGGAGGCCACCAATGAGAACGTTGACATGAACAACAGAAGTGGCTCTTCAGGGGGCGTCAGGTGTTGCAGTTAAACAGTGGTTTCACTGCGCATGTTCCAAAACCCTACACATGATTTACACCACATCTGATTTGGTCTCTTATAGCTTAAATGGCCATTATGCTGGATAAGACTTTTACCTTTCACTCTACTTGACAAACTTTTCTACAAACGAAAAAAAAGAAAACCTGGTTTAATTAAATGAACAAAAAGGGGCATTTGGTACATTTAGTGATAAATCTGAAAACAGCACTGTGCAAGGGAGCAAGTACATGTAATCATAGAGTAGTAGATACATGAGAACGGCAATTTAAAAAAAAAGGAATATTTAACACTTAGTATTCATGTTGTGGTGAACACTAATTGTGCCTTACATGCCACTGGGAGACGTGGGAGTTCACGGTAAGGTTCTCGGATAGTTTTAATTTTTATACCACGTCCCCTTATCAAATTCCAAGGCTGTGCCTTACCACCACCAGCAGCAGTGAGGTTTCTGTTATTCCAGAGCCTTTTTGTATAAAGAGGGAACGCTGAGTGCACGTGACTCACCTTTTTTGTTTCAGTGGTCTTTATCATAGTTTTTAAATTAAATTTCAGCCACTATCAGGTTAGTCTTAACTACACAGGTAGCCAGTGCAAATTGTGACATCTACAGAAATAAACTAGACTTCAAATCCTATGTTTGGTTCCAAACGCAGTCATAACCCTTTCTGTGTAAATTTAAAAAACGTGAAGATACACAGACACACACTTTGAGCTTTCCAGTAATGAATGTTACGTGAACAAATGCTGCTCTAGCCCACTGGCCGTGTATTATATCTGCCTGAGATCATGCACTTTAGGGACTTCCTTGAAGATCCGGTTGCAAAGGTCCTTTGTGGAAATATAAGACAATTTAGGCTTTGGAAAAGAATCATGCCCCACCATGCTTACCACGTTAAAGAGCTTCTCTTTACTTTTTTTGCATATTCTTCTTTTAAGGTTTAAATTCAAGCAGTTTGTCTTTATCTTAAAAAAAAAAAACAAAAAAAAAAGATACTGCAAGGTTTTCCACATCCGTATTTTTTATTATTACATTCTCTTCTCTGGAGGACGTTTTAGGTGATGGCAAGCATAGGTTAAAGTCGTGATAATAAGCAACTAACCAGAGGTATTTGAGCATGGGAAATTGTTTGGATATGATTATATACATTTTTGTGACCTTTACAGTGGTTGGGGTGCATTTTATACATTTTCTCTTAATACTATCCCGAACGGGACTTGCTAGTATTTTTCTGTTTCGAGTGAATTAATTGAGCCACATTGTTTATGTTGGCTTTTGTTTAAATCTAAAATAACAGCTTTATTGTAACTTCTTACTGATGCATTTTGCACTTTTTTTTGTTTTGTTTTGTTTTTTTACTGCTGGTTTAAATATCCTGGTCCCTGTCAGGGTCTGTTCTAGGCTCCTGCGGCAGAGCCACTGGCCACTGGCAATTCCAAATCAAACACTTGACTGGTAGGGTAGTAAATGTGTTAGGTTCTTATTGTTGTACGGTTTTAAAGGGATACATCGTGGACGGTCAGTGTCTATCTTATCTTAGCCTAAGAACCAACCCTGGTTTACATTTTTAATAACTCTAAAATGAGAAAAATCGTACTGATGAGTAGGATGTATCTTGATGAACTAGCCTGGTGACTTAATAGCAAAATGAGTAATAAGTAAGTTTCTGCCTTCAGAACTCTGTATAATTCAGTTTAAAGGGAGTGATGGGTTTTCATGTTAGTTTTGTAGTGCAATAAACTCACTTTTCACAAAAATCTGGCCTGTAGTTTTGAATTAGTCAAATGTTTTTGTCTTTTCTCTGAAATGCACACACTGAAATTGGGACACATGAGTTGTACACCCTTAGTTGATTTTCCTGTTTAAAAAAAAAGAAGAAAAAGGCCAGGACATGTTGCCAAGGCAACTTGTGCACCTAATCTGTTGTGGGGCAGGGTTAAAAATATGACAAACACCAGAGTGCGCTAGCGAGCAAATCCTTAATGAATGGAGCTAAACAGATAAAGACAAGTAAAGTATGTATTCCCCTAAAAAATAAAGGGGAAACAAGTTCCTTTCAGGTTCTCTACAGTAAACCAGTCGCTATCATTACTTCTACCAAGTACTGATTGGTTAGTGAGTTGATCAGCTCGTTGGCTGAGTGAAATCGCTTATGCTTATTAATTTCATGAACATATATGGGATTATGCATTTATAATTTTACACAAACTCTCCATAGAAACCTACTATCTCTAGTCTCTTCTTTGACAAACCCAAAATTGCCAACAGCGAGGATTCATATTTAAGCTGCTACCAAACCAGCATACTTAATTAAACATATACAACCAATGACTGGACTTCTAATGGTGGCATACTAGTTTTGACACACTATTTAGTATAGTAGTCTGTGGTTGGTGGCAGTTCTTTTTTCTGCACACTCTAAAGACCAACTCTCGAACCAATCAGAGATTGATGTACATAGGCTGACACCACTGAGGTGTTTTTTTGTTTTTTGTTTTTTTTGGTAGCGATTACGGCATTGGTGATGGGAAGAATATAATATTTGGTCGTGTTCCGCGCCTTACGTTAGACCTGTGTAAAGAAGACTATAATAGAGCTGGTGTATCATCACTGTCCAATGAAAAACGAGTATCTCCAAAATTGGAACTTTACAGGGGAGACCAAAAACATACTTCACTTTCAATAGAAGTCAATGGAACCAGAATTATTTCAAAGCTATTTTGGAGCATTTCTATTGGTTCGTTCATCGTGAATTTTTTTTACATAATGTAAATGCCCACTGGTGTGTTCAAATCATGTAGAGAACTCTCTCTCTCTCTCTCTCTCTCTCATATATATATATATATATATATATATATGTGTGTATAACAGAATTCAATACAAATTGTATTACTTTCCACTAATAATTAAATCAGGGTGTGACCAACATGCATAATACGATTTAGTAACAGACAACTTCAAACATTTCATATTTATTTTCTCTTGATTGTTTTTCTGTCTAACCAGAGAAGGTTAGATTTAAGTGAGTCCCAGTATTGACCAAACATCTAAACAGTTGTTTCATGATAGATGAACACTCTTGAACTAAATCAAGCACAAGAGAAATGACAATATTGACAGCTACTTCTTGTTAGGATGTGGTTTGACACTTGCGCTATACAGAAATTACTTTGTTGAGTTCTTATCATTTACAACCATTAGAAATACAAAGCTATCAAATGTTAAATTTACAAAAAAACAAAACAACGCAAACACAAAATGATAATTCAGTAAAAAGGCTACTTTAATGTAACTCATGCACAAAGTAATTCTCTTGTTTTCTTTTTGTTAAACAAAAAGGGGCCTTTCACATGAGGACACATTCTGGCCTCTCGCTCTCTAAGTGCACCAAGTCAGTAATTTTCTGTTCACAACATGAAGACAATTCATTACAGAAGCGGAATTAATGGCACATGATGAGGTCACTTATGGAATTTCTTGCTTGGATCTTTGGCGTGATCAAGCAAAAGTGGGCATGGAGTAAACTGGTTCCCGTACACCTCCTCGAACCTCCTCATTTTCTCCACTAATTTGTCAGCGCCAAAGGTGTCCACAAAGCGGAACGGACCTGTGGGGGCAGAAGAATATATTGTTTACCAGCGACTGCAGTTAAATATTACACTTTGTGGAAAAGAATGAGTTTCAGTCTGTTAATTCGTTATTGTGTTTTCACTTGATCATACTTTTAATTAGAGATGGACCGATCAGCGTTTTTGAGGCCGATTCCGATTGCAGATCATCTTTCAGCGTGATTGGCCGATAGCTGATACAAATTGGGGGGCGGAGCTATATGCCACGGCAGGGCTACATGTAGTTATTAGCGCAAGCAAGTCATCAAACATGGTCTAAACTGGTTTATTACCATTTTTAACGAGCTCAGCATAATATTTGTAACAAAATTAAAAGTAATTAAACAAAGTAAATCATACAAATATCCCCAATACTGTAATCAATACATTTAGACCCTTAATTTAAAGCGAAAAAAGATAATTAAATAAATGCAGTAAAAACAGCAGTCATTAAACGCAGACTGGTTTATTTTAAATGAAAAACTGTAATCATTAAATGTAGATCTTGAATTGTTGCTGCTGTTCTGTTCGTACCGGTCAGATCTGGTCTGTAAGGTGTTCTGGGTTATTTGTTTTGTGCTAGCTGTGCGTTCTAGCTCTGCTGTTTGCTGATACTCACTGTATTCAGCTGTGTGCAGTGTCGTATCAGATAATTAGAGTTAAATGTCTTTGGTTCCCACAAGACACACTGATTTTACACATTATAAAAACGTCCTGGATGAGTCTGCTTCACATACGGTAAAACACTGCCAGACGGACGACATGCTTTCTATAAACACATGCTTTTCTCGTGACGCCGCTGCTTTAGTCAGTGTGGAAAATAAAGGGTATGTGTTTCCACCTAGTGGTTCAGATAGGAATTGCAGGTAGCTGGCTGGAGGTCTCCTATTCCTGGATGAAACGCTAGCTGGAAATACAGAAATTTGATTAAAAATCGGCTGATACCGATACATAGCCGATTTATCCTTCCATCTTTTTATCCTGGTCTGTTTGCGTAACTTTAATGAGAATATACACAAAAGGTCCAATTCATTAATGTGCCATGAGCCACAACCAGGTAGAAATATTAATAGGAAAGTCCAACATGTGCACTACGTGTGTGAAAAGTACTCCAATATAACAACGTAGATCTTTATTAAAGAAATGAATAACAAAAAATCTACTTTACACTATTTAATTTTATTGGAAACAGAGCCAATCAGCCAAGACTTGCTAGATGCCCAAAGTGTGTGTATTTAGTTTCACACTGCAGCTACAAGTTTAATGTAGCTAATCAGTCATACAGACTTATTTTAGGCTCAGAGATCCACTATTATGAGGCCTGGCTGTGGTGGCTGATGTACTCTATTAGTGGAAACTGTGTTAAGTCAATTAGGCTGGAAAACCAGCACTTAATGGCACCTTTGTGGCTCATTGAAATAAGTGCAGAAGTCCACACCTCTGTAATTAAAATGTAACTTTTTTTTTTTAAATCAGGTTTAGATATATTCGTCATTTTGCATTGAAAAACATTTTACATTTGAAATTGTTTTCTAATTATTTTTTAACCTTAAAACGGGAAAAAAAATCTCAATACAAAAATCGGTGTAATTCATTTATAACTAATTGTGCAATTGCATGAGTAATGTTTTACAACTGATGCACAGCACCATGATAATAATACTAATTCTAGACTGCAAAAGCTTAAATTCCTGATTTTGTGATTCTCACCTCCAAGGCAAGGGGGGAAACCCAGACCAAACACAGCTCCAATGTCACCTTCCACTGGGTTAGCAAGAATGCCCTCTTGTAGGCACAACACAGCTTCATTCACAAAGCGAGACACCAGTCTGTACTGCACGTCCGAGTCTGATGACCTGCACAGAAAAGCAGAAGAAAACTTATTATTAAATTATACAATTAAAGCAATTAAACAATTAAATTAAACAATTTAAACTTCCTAAAGGATTTTAAGTAAAGGTCCATGTTAGTTAAATGTCTAAAATAGGTTCTGACTTTGAATCCATTGCTCTAATAACTATACACAAGCAGTTAAAGTCTACTGTCTATGATTGCACTATTTATATTAATTAAAAATTGACCGATCAGCGTTTTTGAGGCCCATTTCGATCACCTTTCAGCGCGATCGGCCAATAGCGGATACCTATAGAGGGCGGGGCTATATGCCACGACAAGGCTACATGTAGTTATTAGCGCAAGCAAGTCATGAAACATGATCGTAACTGGTTTATTACCATTTTTAACGAGCTCATATGAAACAGCATAATATTTTTTAACAAGATTAACAGTAAATAAACAAAGTAAATCAAACAAATATCCCCAATACTGCCATCATTAAATTTAGACCCTTAATTTAAAATGAAAAAAGCTAATAAAATAAATGCAGTAAAAACTGCAGTCATTAAACACAGACTCTGTTAATTTAAACAAAAACTGAAATCATTAAATGTTGATCTTGAATTGCTGCTGCTGTACTATTCGTACCGGTCAGATCTGGTCTGTATGGTGTTCTGGGTTATTAGTTTTGTACTAGCTGTGTGTGTTAGCTCTGCTGTTTGCTGATACTCACTGTATTCAGCTGC
Organism: Megaleporinus macrocephalus; assembly: GCA_021613375.1. NCBI lineage: Eukaryota > Metazoa > Chordata > Actinopteri > Characiformes > Anostomidae > Megaleporinus > Megaleporinus macrocephalus. The sequence continues at coordinate 38,477,099 of CM038712.1, forward strand.
GGGTGTTCTCTAAAAACCGTATCAGATTATTAGTGTTAAATGTCTTTGTCTTGGTTCCCCAACGAGACACGGTTAATTTTACAGATTTTAAAAACACTCTGGATGAGTCTGTGTCAGATACGACAACAAGCTTCCAGACAGACGCAACACAAAGGAAAGCTCTTGATCGGCCGATACCGATACATAGCCGATCGATCCTTCCATCTCTAATATTAATGTTGTACAGTTGCTTAAGAATGAATCAAAACACAAAGAAATCATAACTTATTTTATATTAAAATACCAACATACTACTTAACTGCCAGTTTAACTGTGAGAAAATTAATAAAAACACAAAAAAGTATGACTGTATTGCATCACACAGGATGAGGGACAGTAAACATTCCCAACATTGTTTCTAGCAGGTATTTTAAAAGGAATTCTGCAAATGTAAGTCGATCCTGAATGTTCATACAGCGTCTCAGACTCTTTAAACTGCCAGTTTTGTTTAGTATACTGTAAACAGTAAAGTGATGTGATAACTGAATAACTTACAATCTTCTATACCGCTCTATACCTCAACCTCAACGTATCAGGTAACCACACAGCCTCTTTCCAAGATGTAGCTGGACAGCTTTCAGTGTGAACACAGCTTACTACCGAGAAGAGAAAGCTTACACTGCAGGGTTTGGTGTCATCTTGTACGGCTCAATAATCTCCTCAAGTTCTGGGTTGACATCTTTTTGTTTAAGTCCAGGTTGGTACACGTAGCATCCCTTACCGGACTTGCGGCCTGTCGAAACATCAATGAATTCAGAGTGAACACAATATGTACACAATGACCGACACCCGTCAAACATAATTACACGCCTCGGTGTCCGTTACCTTTGAGTCCTTTTTCCACCATCGTTTTCAGAAGTTCGGGATTTCCTCCACCAAATCTAGAGCCAAAGGCTTTGCCCAGGTCCTCAGCCACATGAGCGGCAACGTCAATGCCCACCTCATCAGCCAGAGCAGCAGCACCCACTGGAAACCCAAAGCCTGTAGTGAGTGAGTCCAGCTTCTTAGGGTCCACACCTTCCTGTGTTCACAGAGGTTCACCTTGCTTTTAGAACACAAAGCTTAATAAAAACTTCTGAAAGTTCAAAGATTAAATGATCAGAACATACTTGCAGTACTCTGACAGCTTCGGCTAACATGGGAGCTAAGCATCTTGTGGTATAGAACCCAGGTCCATCCTGCGAATTTAAATATTCTGGTTAATTAGAAAGTCAAGCAGCACAGTCTGAATTTAGTTGTTGTTTTCAAATTTTAAAAACATACAATAAAATTCTTAGGATGATACATTATAAACCCCTCAACTTACCCCAACAACAATGATGACCTTGCCTTGTTTCAGGCCAACAGCAACTGCTGAGGCTATAGTGTCCTTAGATGTTTTATCAGTACTAATGATCTCCAAAAGCTGCATTTTGTCCACTGGAGAAAAATAGTGCATTCCAATTACCTATGAAAAAAAAACAAGAACACAGTTTATATGTTTCTGAGGTTACGCAAAAAAATAATATATATGTAAAATTCCTCAAAATGCTTTAAAAGAGGGCTTACCTTTTCTGGTCGTTTACTAGCAACTGCAATGTCTTTGATTGGGAGGGCTGATGTGTTGGAGGCAAATATACAGTCAGGAGGAATCACCTGTTAAAATATTATAATTTATGCATTATATATATATATATATATATATATATATATATATATATATATATATATATATATATATATATATATATACACACACACACACACACACACACACACACACACAGAATTGTGTGTTTAACTATTACCATGGCAGTACATGATGAAAATATACAAAAGACTATGAATGGACCACTGTTCACATGAACATTTTAAATTATATGCCATCATATGCCATTTTTTAATGTTGTATCTAGATAATTTTAGTTGTTTTGCAAGTGTTTATGGTTACAAGCAACTGATAAATTTCAGTTTTAATTGTAAGCTGCTTTGGACTTCCATTTAATTCATATTAGAATCATCTAATAACATTCAAGTCAATCCAACAATCAAGAAGCAATCACAGATTTATTTTAAATGTTATCATTTTTACTTTTCCTTTTTTATTAAAATTGCTTCCCCTAGGTTAACAACACTGCAGAGCTGTCCTCTAGCAAATACAGTTATAAAGCCTGTTTGTATGGGCACCTAGGTGGCAAAGCACTGTTTGGATTTCTGGTGAGTTCTGATGGTTGTAGTCTACTTTAGGCTTAAACTCATTGAAATGCAGGATTATATTACTTTCAGGCCTCAGACAATGAAGGTCTACTTACAGCTTCAACTTCTTTTAGGACTTTGTGTTTAATGGCGATATCCTCAAACACAGCTTCAATGACCATGTCAGCTTTTTGAAAGCCACTGTAGTCCAGCTGTCCGGTAAGGTTGGACAGTATGCTGTCCCTTTCAAATGAGGTAATGCTTTTCTTCTTGGTCTTGTCATTTAGTCTAAAAGTAATAAGACAAATTAATGTGACATGGTGTTTCCTATGAACTATCCATGAATCTCTTAAAGTAATATACAGTTACAGTTTTACGTACCCTTTGTAAACCTGTTGCTGCCCCCGATTGAGTCCGTCAAGTGTGGTGTCCTTCAGAATGGTGTGAACGCCTTTATCTACAGACACCTGAGCGATGCCTGCCCCCATCAGCCCTGCTCCCAAGATGGCTAGTGTTCTATGGTAAACAGATTTAATAAGACAAACATTAAATAGTACTATTATACTAGTTTGTGTGTATATGTGTGTATATATGTGTACATATTGCATCTTTTTTGTTGTAAATTATTAGAGTGTTTATTCCTCTACATAACTGGCTGCTTCTGTAATAACGGCAATTTCCCCCTGGGATCAATAAAGTATATCTGATCTGATCTATTATTTATACAAAACAAACATGAAAACTTTAAATTTAAAACCACTCGTTCAGTAGGTCAATGTCAAACGCAGCTGTGAGAGTAAGCACTTACTTAACCTCCTTTTCAGGGGTTCCAAAACGGTTCTTCTTGCAAGTGACTTGGCCATGGTACAGTCCAATAAGTGCTTTGGATTCAGAGGTCATTCCTAATTTGCCAAAATTCTGCAATGATGATGATGAATAGAAGAAATAAAATAACAGGAACATTAAGGTATGTGTCTGTTAAAGGAAATCCCACCAATCTGTATATACAAAAGAAAAATACATTCTGTAAGGAATTCATTTTACCTGAGACTCTGCTAGGTATCCTGCATCTGAGCCTTGCTCCACACCAGCCTTCACACACTACAAGAAAAAATAATGTTAATTTAATTTTAACATAGAGTGAAATGAAAATATTTGTGCACCCCTGGTCAAAATGCATGTTACTGCACAGCTAAGCAAGTAAAAGAAGACATGATGTCCAAAAGACATTAATTAAAAAGGTAAGAGAAGGCATTACTTTAATATGTGAAGATTTCCTTTTATTTCAACCTCTTGGCCCAAAGCAAATGACTGGGCACCCTGTGTGATCAGTAACACCCACTCTGGCATGCATCACAGCTCATAAACACTTCAAGTATCAAGCTGTTTTGGGGATTTTCCCCCATTCTTCCTTGCAAAATCCTTCTAGATCTGCGAGATTCTTTGATGCTCTGCATGCACAGCTCTTCTGCAGGTCTATCCACAGATTTTTAATTATATTTTGTTCGAGGGACTGTGAGGGCCCCAGCAAAACCTTTAGATTCTTTAGAGTCCATTGTGGATTTAGTGTTTAGGGTCATTATCCTGTTGTAGAAGCCGGCTTCTTAACATCTTCACATACATCTTTTAACAGATGGTTTGCTGTTTGCTTCGTGAATTTGCTGGTATTTAATTAAATCCATTCTTCCTTCTACCGATGAAATGTTTCATGTGCAACTGGCTGCAAGTCTAAACCATGACCATTATAGGTTTTATTAAATTCTGCATCCTTTTTCCAAATATATCTTTGCTGATTGTTAACCTTTCTACTAACCTCATCCAAAATCTTTGTTTCCATACGGTTTGTTTAGATGTTCTTTTGCAAAGATCTGAGAGTGAATTCTCTGGTGAGGATGCAGGAAAGGTTTTCTTTCGATGACTCTTCCATAAGGGTCATACTTCAGTCAGCTACATTTTCTTGAAGGTCTTTTGCAGTCAAACAGGGTTTGAATCTGTCTTTCTATCAATCCTATGTGCAGAAGAATCCATAAAGATCTGACATGGTGACTATGAACCATAGATAGCCCTGACAAGCTACTGGAGGTTTGAAACCTTGGTAAAAGTTCTCAGAGAGCTCCGACCTGTTGGGGTGCTCAACCTACCTAGAATATCTCATCTTCAATTTTGTGTTTTTGGAGATCGGTTCATCTTCCACTATTCACACTGTTCACAGTAATAGACATTTTGACCAGGGGTGCCCAAACTTTTGCTTGCCACTGTAACTATATAGGCCACATTTTATATGACTGAAAATATAGTCACTTTCAGGCCATTCAGTTACACGATACAGGTCACTAGCTACGTTTACATGCAGCCTGATAATCCGTTAATATTCAGACTAATAGCTCAATCAGAATAGAATACGTCCATGTATACACCTCAATCTGAATAGACTAGTCTGATTGAGATCATTCCGATTACAATTCCTATCCGACTGAAGGAGATGGGTAATCTTGTAAATAATCAGTTTATTAGAAGAATAATAGTCGTGTAAACGCCTGTATCCGACTACATTCTCAATTGGAAAGTTTGCATCAAACCTTAAAGGATTTAAAAACAGTTAGCAGGATGGACGGCCGTAAAGCTCACAATAACGAGCTGTTCAGACGAGTATATGAGCAAATGAACGACGGTGGGTTTACACGAACTATAGAGCAAATTCAAAACAGATGGAAGTTTCTCAGATCGGATTTTTACAAAGCTAAAAACCTGAACAGCAAAAGCAGCTCCGCTCCATCCACTTCCCCGTTTTACAAAATTATGGATGAATTCACGGGAGATCGACCCAAAGCTAACACAGATGAAAACAGTGTTGCAGGACGTGACGTCTTCCTCTCGTCCCGTCTTTAATAAGTACATGTGAAATATGTTTTTCTGAGTCTGCAGTAATTTTGAAGCAGTTAAAAATATGAGCTCCTAATGAAAACTCAGGTAACATACTTCTGCCGGTCTCACTCTGACTGAACTCGCCTCACGCTCGTTGTCATGGTAATGTTTACACCAAGTTGTACTCTACGCATGCGTGTAATTTTGGATCCGATTGCTTGTAGGGTGCATGTAAACAGAGACATTCATCAGATTGTTGAGTAGAGTGAGCAAGACCTCAGTCTTAATCTAGAATCGGAATGAATTCAATCGGATTGCAGAAAATCTCTGCATGTAAACATAGCCACTGATTGGGTAACACACAGAATACATGTAATTAAAAATAACGTACCTCAATGATTTTCAGGGGTGCAGGGTACAAGCCCTTTGTCTGTTTCATAACTTTTTTCTGCACAGTATTGTAGATCTGATTTCGCACAAACGGATAGCTCATAATATAGTCTTGTATTTCTGCACAGAGACAAAGCATTTGCAGAGAAGCATTTGTTATAACATAACAGTGAGAACATAACATGAGGAATAAAACAGCAAGTACAAACAAACATACTTTGCATTGTGCTCTTTTCTTTAGTGAGAGGGATTTTCTTGTTGACAATTCCACGGGCACAGTCTACAGCCACTTCCTCCAAGTATTCAATAGTTCTCTCCTCTGGGCTCTTCAATCCAGGACCTAGGATAAAGTTCAAATTTTTCATTGATAGATTTCACAGCCTTTTCACAAGAAACTGCTATCACTAAAAAAGAAAGATGAATGTTATTACCTAGCGTGTCAACCAACTGGTGAACCAGACCCATTTTCTTGGCTTTATCTGCACGGATGTTTCTTCCTGTTAGCATCATATCAAAGGCACTAGGAAGACCAACCTAAATGCAAAAACAACATTTAAGACTTGGTAATATAATGACTTACAGCCCAATACAATTAAAAATAATAATCTATATAATGATAATCTAATGCATTAGAGAACACACCCATTATTAGTTGAAGGTTACAAGTTGAACAGTCGTTAGTATGCTATGTTTATAATACTTAAGTTACTGAAGACCATTTTTGGTAGTCTCTGTGTTCCTCCAGCTCCAGGCAGAAGACCCAGCAGGACCTCAGGGGTGCCCAGAACTGTCTTCTTATTCTTTGTGGCCACTCTGTACTGGCAAGCGAGGGCAAACTATGGAGCAGAATGTGAAGAAATAATTTTGAGAATAAGGCTGTAAATTAAATATAACCCGTTTTGTTACTATTGGATCAATATACACTTAGCTGTCCAAAAGTTTGAGATCACTTATCATATTCATTATCATTATCATATACAATATTTGACTAACACTTTTTCAAATATGATTTTTTAATGATGGCATTTTCAGATATTCCATCATGTCTATAGAGCTCTTGAGTCATTATATAATATTTTACTGCTAATATTTCACAATCATTGTAGACAAAAATATGAAATAGCACACAATTAACATACCATATTCATTGTATATACATTTATTCAAAAGCAAATGTAAATGATACATATATATTAATGTTACATTCTTTATATTTTCAAAAATACTAAAACAGTATTATATTTTTTATATATTGAATATAAAAAGACTCCAATCATCACTAAAAATGCTGCAATTTCCAATAAATCATATATAATTAAAGTTAGTCCTGAAACCAACTCCAAATGTATTAACTTGATTATATGTGCTACATGCTGGTGTATGAAACAATTACAATCTGGACCACTCAAAGAATTTCCTTTTAGGAAGACAATTACCTATAATCTAATTAAATACCAAAATCAGTATTAACAAAAAATAAGTATTTAGTAACTGGCCAGAAATAAATTCAGGAAACTTTTTAAGACTTCCACAACAAATATTTACAAATCCAACTTACCTCTAACCCCCCACCAAGACATGATCCATTGATGGCAGCAACAACAGGCTTTGGAGACTTCTCTATTTTATCAAACATCTTCTGCCCCTCCTGAGAGAGGGTAGTTACCTCTTCTGCACTCTTACAGGCCTGGATCATGCTAAAAGAAAGAAAGAGGTAAAGGAAAAAAAATTTCAACAACGCTTGGACCTGTTAATAGACAGCATCACAGAAGAATGATACCACAGCTTTAAACTAAAACTTTATTACATGATAATGGCACATAGGGAACATTACTCACTTGATGTCAGCCCCTGCAATGAAGCAGCCAGGCTTGGAGGAAATCAGTACAGCACTTTTAACAGCATTGTTGGCCCAAATTTCATCCATAACCTCGATCATCTCCTTCTGCATCTGAATCGACAGGGTGTTCACCTGGGAAACACCGAAAGAAAGAAAGGAACGGTTCACTGAAAGATAAACTGTATATGTTCTCAGAACTAGAACATACTGAAGCAAAGTTTACCTTCGAATTTGGGTCGTTGACGCGAACGACGGCCACATCTCCCTTGATCTCATAGTTTACGTGTGTACGAGCTGAACAAACAATGAAGTGCACAATTATTTCACAAACCATAAACAAGTAAAACCAGTACACCAGGACACTGTGTAACAGCTCGAGGTCACTTGTGCAAGGAATGTAACTGTGAATAAATAAACTAGTAAAGAGAAATATAAAGTAATCAAACATTTACCCATTAAGGAGGATGCAATACTGAAGCTTCTTCTGGAGGCATCTTTGCATGAAGAAACAGAAAACACAGATCGTATGAGAGAGAGCCCTTAAACACATGTCCACAGTTCTCTGAACTACAATCACAAAAACAGCATCACAAAGATATGGTAGTCTTTTTGGTCCAGTAATAAATTTTAAAAATAAATAAAAGGTTATTTAAGGCCCGATTAAGTCAAGGACAGTAAATGAGTGGCTGACCGCTATAGGGGGAAGGGAGGGTCAGAAACACTGACAGCAGACAGCAGTGTGACCTTTAACCCAGATTCTTCACAAGCTCAATATCACGAGTAATGACTTTGCCAGAAATCGCTTTATATCCTTAAACAATCAGATCTGAACCAAGAAATAAAGTTAATCTAATTTTCACGACCCTAAAACTATATAGTGATTTTAACCAGAGTAATTAACAGTGTGGGCTCATTTAACTACACTGTTAGAGCAGAAACCGGGCACATAGATGCAAAAACAGAGTGTTGAAGCTACAGACTGCTTAATTAATCATTCATTCATTCATTTATTCATTCGTTTATTTGTTCGTCTGCAACGTTGCACTAATCTCTATCTATCCAGCGCCTGAATTCCAACCATGACAACTCGGCTAACATGCTAAGCTAATTAACCAGCTAAATTAAAGCACCTGCTCAACTTCTGCTCTCCAGTCATTTATTACAGGGAAGCAGTGACACCGAGAAGTCATGAAACACCAAACTATGTGTACCGCAATGTTTAAGGATATTTATAATCGCGCCGAGGGTCAGCAGTAAAGTTAGCCAGCAACTATTACTGTTCAACGTTAGGAGCTATAAGTTAGCCTGTTAGCTTCCCACCTGGGCTGGAGAACCAGAAGGACAAAAGGCAGAGAGTCACACCGTGTGCACTACTTTAATTTAAACTCGTGAAGTGTGAGTACCTGTAAAAAGAGTGTATCTTTGCCGAACTGTGAGTCTGGACAGAACACCCAAAGCTCGCACTCCTGCCATCTTGGGAGGTCAAAGCTGACAAGCGGAAGAAAGAATAAAAGTCTGCCAAGATGAGCTCAGCCAATCAGAGCCGCTTCAGCGGAACTAGCTCCGCCCCTGTAGGGTGGGCAGCTGAGCGAGAGGGCTTCTTAACCCTTGTGTTGTCTTGCGGGTCAAAAGTGAGCCGCTACCATGTTCAGCTGTAGACAAACTACCTTAAACTATCTTTTTCAACTAGAAATTTTATGACTTTTCCTAAAGGGACCCCATCATTAGAAAAGAGATACTTTGTTTTTGTTTATGTTTACATGTGGGCTGCACACCACTAGGGTTGTCTTATGGGTAATTTTTGAATTATAAAAGCATTTAAACACCGGAAAAAAGTTTAAAGGCCACCTGCAAACTTTCTAACACACACAAACACACACACACACACACACACAAAGAAACTGGAACTTGCATTTGCATGGAATATGCAAGTGTACACAGGTAGGCTGTCGAGTGGAGCACCAGAGAAGAACCAGGGGGTGCGGGTTGTGCTTGATTTGACAGATGGACTGAGGGGGCACAATGTCACATGTGACAATTTTTTCACCTCCTATTTCACCTCCTACATGTGCTACATTTTGTTGTTTATTGTGTTAGGAGACAATTATTTCACTTCCTAAAAATGTAATAGAATAAACTGTTCGTTGACAGTTTTTTCCCTTTCAATATAATTAAGTCAGAAGTAGTTACTTCATAAACCTTTACTGAATAAATTAAACTGTTGGTTTGTGGTAAAACAAAGTGTAAGCCTGTTCATTGCTGATTGTCTTTTTGTATTGTGTAACAAAAAATACATGATAATAAATGAATTACATTGAGTTGAATTGATAAATAACATGTTTCATCATGCAAAATCAATTTTGGTTTTACAATTCAATTAAGCTGCTTTATTTTGGGGCTTTGGTAGGGCGGGTCATTTTTGACCCGTAGGACAAGGGGAGTAAACAGAATGTTAAGATCGCACAAGGGTTAAAGACGACCTCCATCTTTAACAGTCACATGTAAAACGCATTTTTTTTAACACAGGTGGCGACTTATTTCTGGTTATTTTACAAAGAATATGACGCTGTATGAGAACTGATGGATAACTGGTTTGAAACACTACTTCTGTTTTCAGTCAGTAATCAGATCTGTTTGTAGAGTTAAACAATTCTAAAATATGGGTTTAACAACATCAAATAATTTGCATGTTTTTTTTCTAGCCCCTTGGGACGTTGGACACTGGACCTCGTTTGTTATAAATCATTGTTTCCTATTCCTGTTGTAGCCCTCAGTAATGTGTACAGGGACAGATCATGGCCATGTGCATTTATCTACCTTACCTGTACATCATCTTACACTCCTGAAAAAAGGGAACTTCAAAGGCAGCAATGTATTAGGGACAGTGCCACTGAAGGCCGTACCCAAGGGCCTCTGGCTGCCAGAGTCTTAGGGGGCCTCAGACCACATGTCTAGCTGTGGCTCAAATTCTAATCCTCTGCAGATGGAAACATTATATGAACAAATAGCCTGTGAATACGTATAAACAACTAAATTAAGTTATTTTTGATGGATATTGTTGTTTCCGCTGAGGATAATAGCAGTTTTTTAAAAAGCAATTTTTTTTTTTTTTAGAGCATGCTTTTTTATCGCATTGTTTTATTGGTGTTGGTGTTTGTGTGTGTGTGTGTGTGTTCTGGGGGGGTCATCTCTGCTTAGAGGTACTTTACATTGATGTATAACTCGAGGAAAAACTTTAACTGGTATAGTCCCTTTACACACTTTAAAGAATTGTAATGTTTAAGAGTGTACAATAACATTTAATATCATTTCTGTCCAATGAAAAACATGTATATCTATTTAGATTTAGAGTTTTACATTGATTTAGAATTTTGAACATGCCAATGGTCTTTTATATTGTGTGATAATTCCATGTTGAATGGACCGATAAAAGTTACATTGAAAATAAAGTAGGATTTTAGTCTCTCCTGTAAACATGCAATTTTGAAGATACTTGTTTTTCATTGGACAGAAAATATTCTACATGGAGATTTTGCAAAACACACATTGGTTTCTATACTAACTGAGCGCTTAATTGAGAACACCTACTTGTATACCATATAGATGCACATTGTGGTTCTACAATTACAGACAGTAGTCAATCTGTTTCTCAGTATACTTTGTTAGCTCCCTTTTACCCAGTTCTTCAGTAGCCAGGACCCCTACAGGACCACCACAGAACAGGTGAATATCTAGAAAAAGTATCCAGTTAGCATCATCCTGTGACCACTGATGAAGGTAGGAGTGTCTAATAGAGTGAACAGCGAGTGGACACTATGAACTCCAACAGCCCAGAGCAAGATATGCAGGCTGCCAACATGGACTTCAACCTTTGCCTCCAATCCCACAGTTTCTGTCTCGAAAGCAAGCTGTGGTGGGGGGTCAGCAGGTCTTTGGGAAGTTAGACAAATCTATAATGCATTACAGTGATTATTTTTATCAACATGTCTACAAGTGGGCTTTTGCTGGTATGAGGAAAGGTCTTTCATTTGCAACACCACTACTCCTTTCATTCAGTGAGCTAGATAGATAGTTCCAAAAATGGAGAGTAAATTGTCTATGCATGTAAACATGCATATAACTGTGTACATATCCCTGTACCTATGTGTTAAACTCTTTAATTCAAAAATAAATATAAACATATATACTATCATATAAATGGACATATTCATATGTAAGTACAGGTGTATATATACATACATATATACATGCATATACATACATACCCACCCACATTGATCTACTGTAAGTAATGTACCAGAGAGTGTAATGTCAGCAGAAGTCGATCAGATAACATGCTCTTCAAAAATGAGTTCGGCTAATGTAGCCAGTGGATCATATGTTCATAGACCAAAGTGTCTATGGATGTAGAACCATATGTATAAAGTAAATCAATAGAATACAACCTATAGACTACAGCCCACAGTCCCTCACTCCTCTCCCAACTGGAAAGAGTTGAACAACCTTGGACCTCAGTCTGTCTGTGGAAAATCCCTGTGACAGTAAAAGGATGACTCTTATTGTCCATGATGAAGGTCAGTTAGTGCAATGACCTTCTCTTAGCCACCACCAGCAGAGAGTCTAGCCAACCACTGACCCCACACGCCTGACCGGCTTGTTCAGTGCTCTGTTTCTATGCTGCCTCCCAGCAAACCATAGCATAGAAAAGACAACTGACAATCACAGACTGATGAAACATGTGCAAGAGCTTCTTACAGATATTACAGGACCCCAGCGTTCTGAGGAAGAATCTTCCTATATAGAGAGTTAGCAGTCTGGGTTATAATTATGTTACCACATAATGCATTTATTTACATTTACTGAGTTGCTATTGAGCTATTGTACGATATGCTTCAAACTCTGCAGAACAGATTCTAGTGAGCAACATTTATTACAGACAGTAAGAAAGCTGAATGGCTCATAGGCCCTGTAGCCCATTCCATCAGCACTGTGTGGAGTTCTTCACTTGGCCGCTAGGGGGCATTAATTCACGGACAAGGCTTAAAGATTGAATTATGTACAATTATTCATGTCCTGATGCTGATGCTGTTGATGCTAGGAGCCATAACCACTTAAACCTGGGTTTAATAGGCTGTTTGTAAACTATTATCACCTTTATAGGCACACTATAAATAAGCACACTGTAAAGAACTGATGTAAATGTGCAATTGATCTATAAATACTGCAGCAGCGTTTTCCTTATAATAAAAAATGTAGTAAAATGTATTCTGGTGAAAACAGGCCGAGCTTCTTGCCAAAACTCAGAAGGATGTTGGATCCTGCAGTGGTTAGCTTTTAGTTGCAAAAGATTTTGGGAAGGTGAGCAGTACTTTGTGCACCACTGAGCACTCTGTCTTTGAGTAATGTAGTGATGTGGGGTAGTGGTGAACCAATAAGTGTCTTCTGGGTTTTTATTTGTGATTTTTATAAAGAAAAATAATTAAAAAAAAACACCCATCATATATCTCTCTGCAATTAGTGGCTTTAAAGAAACTTGAGGACCAAAATCGTATCAGAACATCATGCAGCATGACCATCTACTGAATGTAATAGTTTTCTGTGAGAGGCTTTTAAAGATGTTAAATTCTTCAGACATCTGGTTCCTATCACCAACATTGTGACTTAGCTGAATTAAACAGAAATTTAGAAATATTTCTGCATGTAACTGCTGTGATGTGATGTTCAATTCATGATGTGATTGATGGATTAATAGCTGTGAAAAACAGTGTGATTCCTCTCATATATATATATATATATATATATATATATATATATATATATATATATATATATATGTGTGTGTGTGTGTGTGTGTGTGTGTGTGTGTGTGTAACAGTATGCATAACTGAGAATTTCCCATTAAAAGCTTGCTAAACGTGAATCATTCAATAGATCATTTAAAGACTGTAGACTTTAGGCTAAATCTTTTTTTAATCTAAAATACTTTGAGTGACCCTGTAACTCAATTATGTTAATGTCAATAAAACAAATGCATATTCTATTTTGTCCCTTACAAAACAATCATAACACCACCAAAACTTAACCCAATATTTCAGTAGTGACTGTTTTAGTAGGAACTTTTTTTGCCAGTACATGACTAGAAAGCACAGCTTTAAACAGTTAATCTGCACATAAAAGTAAAATAGTTGAAATTAAATCAGACAAAATAGTTTGCTAACTTGCAGATAATATTTTGGTAGAGATAAATCGTTTACACACTGATTCACTCATTTTAGAGAAATTTTCTGAGGCATGTATTTTTTCTATATTGACTCAGAAGTTTAACACTGCTGCATCCCTAGTTCTTGATATACAAGTTCTTCCCCATCATTGGAACATGGTTTACTACAAAACAGGCAGTTAAGTCTTCTTATTTTCTTTATTGTCATTTGATTGTTAATCTGACAGAAATGTAGAAGGTAAAAAAATTATCTGCTGGAGTATTTTGTGGCGTCAAGCCCTTGGTGACATCCAGATCCTCATTTTTCATCTATGTGTGTTCCCAACACTGTCTGACCTAATAATCAACACCAAGCAAAAGTTTGGGATCACAGTGAAATGTTCTTGTTTTAATGGAGTATCTTCTTCCTTAACACAACAATGGACTGACGGGTCTCTAAAGAAAGTTGTTTCTTTCTGGACATTGTGAGTCGGTCAGCAAGCCATCAACTGCTGATGCTTCAGATACTAAACTAACCTAGAATGTTGTTTCTCCCTTTTATACTCACTTATTAGTAGAATGTTTTTCAGCTGTGCATCACAATTGAGCAAGAGTGTCCTAACAACCAATTAGTCCAATAACATCCTTAACTTGGATTGGTGGTCGTACCAGGAGATTTAGACAGAGGACTGAGAATTACTGATAAAAGGACTATATGCAAAATAAGCCTCTATACAAAAATAGACTTTAATACAAACATTTTTATTCTTTAAAAATCATCTGATACACTTACATTAATTGTGAAATGGACAATATTTGTTTGTGAATTACATGAAAATTGCATGAAATTAAATTCTAAAGTGATCCAAATTTTTTGAGCGATGATGTATATTGCAACATTTATATATATATCGTTGCTGTCCAATGAAAAACAAGTATCTTTTCAGGAGAGACCAAAACATACTTTACTTTTAATGTAAGTCAATGGAACCAGAATTTTTCCCAAGCTATTTTGGAGCACTTCTATTTGTCCATTTATCATGAATTTTTGCATTATTTAAACAATCATTGGCGTGTTCAAATGATGTTGAAAACACAAAATCAACAAAAATAGAAATACATGTTTTTCATTGGATAGCGATGATATATAGGCTTACCATAAAGCAAAAAGGATCATTCTGAATTAACACTGATAACTTGATAAAGTTGCTAATTTGGTTACCACTATGTTGGTCAACTGAGCAAATTTCATTTGCTGTCCTATCTAGAAAGTCAAGATGATTAATGTCTATAGTGTACTTTCTATTGGGGGTGGGGGTCCCAAACCCTAAACCCTACATTTCAACGTAGCAATATAGATGTTTATATGTCTTTTTTTAAAGATCTTTTTGTTTTATCAAAATTAAAGTTTAAAGATTTACCATGAGTTATTTTAGCCACGCCCCCACATTTTAAAGGGGGAAGTGAAACTGCATCCATGTCTCTCTTGGCCCCATGGTGAGCAGTTAGCTCCTATTGTTTTGATGTGTGCCAAAGTCTAAAATAAAAATCTTTGTATAACAATAAGAATTTTCAATACCAAAACACAGATTTTCTGCAATTAAGTTAGCTTTTTTATGTTTTAAATATACAATGACAGTAGTAGTATGATTGTTTTATTTATTCAATTATTTAATTAAAATAAATATAATCAAATGCATAGAGTGACTTAGAGCAAATTATAAATAGAAAAATAGATAAAAGCCGTGCACTAAACTTTCAAGAAAATATGTTCTCTGTAGAGGATGTGCCTATTTGCATACACATTAGCAGCCCCTACAATGATGTTTGGCAATTGGGATACAAAAGAAAGGCGTAGGCAATCAATCAGTCAAGCCTTTCAATCAATCAAACTAAGATCAAGCAGCCCTACTGACTAAATCTTAGCGTCACCCATCAACCTGTTCAACATCTAGTTTTTTAACTCTCCACCAGTCCTTTTAGACCTACTGTAGTTAGGCTACAAGCATTTCTACTGTTTTCTTTCCTTTCTTTTTAAAGTTAACGGTTCTCATATTGAACTGCACAAACATTCCTGATCTGCACGTGTGATTCTATCAAGATAAAACACGACATCAGCTATCATTTAGACACTCAGCCAGCTAAAGAGTAGGTCAAAGTTAATGCAGAAAGTGAAAGAGGAGGGAAAAAGCATCACAATCTCATGAACGAGGTTGTGCCCTTGATATGGACAACACATCATTGTAGGAAAATGGCAAAATTGTTTTTGTTTATCTGTGCAGCACAGTAACCCCTTTGTAACATGCTGTATGAAATTCTCCTGGCAGGACTCAAGACTATTCTCACATGATAATCATAACAAGGGAGTCATACATAAACCCCATAGGCTTTCCCCTCACACAGTGTTATCAGTAGTCGCTGTACTACCTCACAGCGTCATAAAAAGGCTCTGACTGCTGGCAGTTGTCAGTCAGCTGCTGTTAAAAGGTACATGATGTTAAGCATCACTTTTGGTCTCTTATCCTAGAGGATTGATTGGAGGACTGTGCATGAACTGAATAAGGCCTATTCTCCATTGTTTTTGACACAGTGCCCCATACACTGCATTAGTGATTGCATCACACTGCCCTCATTAAGTTAAACCACACTGTGTTCTCGCCTTTAACCCAGCACTGTTGTTTCTCGAAGGCGAGTGCGAGCCCTAAACGAGAGCGGATATTAGTAAGGGAGGCGTTCAAACAATTCTCGCAATCACAGTGTTTGTACTGTTGTTTGCCACAATGCATGCGTGAATGTGTAGATGGTGTCAAGGTCCATCTGAGACATGCTGTGTTTGGACAGCTGTGCTGGGGGATAAGATGTCCTACAGCAGGAGAGTCGAGAATTCCCTCTCGAGCACATATGACATTAGTCTGCAGATTCATTTGTAGAAAGCTCTTAATGCTGTTGCTATATCACATGTGTTTATGTCTGCAGTAGTACTATAATACAGTTTCTCTCAGTTAAGAGTTAATCAGATTATGTGTGCTGGCATCTTGGACGTAGAACAAGTGAAATCATTCCAGGTATTAACAGCTCATTAAAAAAGCTGACCTTGTTTAAAAGCGATGTAAAAATCCACCACAAATAATGTAATTAAGCACATATTTTTTATTGAAAAAGATTTTTTACAATAGAGATAAGGCACTATGTGAACACTGAGGCTATAAAGTGCTCCAAACATCTTCAAATGACACATAAGTCAGAGTAAGACAGGATCATTACTGAACTATACGGCTGAAATGACCTCTGATTAAATTACATGTTGTAAGTTAGAGCCTTCTCTACATATAACATACTTAAAAGTATATTTAGTATATATTTTAGAGTAGAATGTTTTTTTATTTCTGTATTAATGTCAGTGGTGCATCTGTTAACATGTTTTCAATGTAATTTGAAAGGTGGTGCCCAAACTTTTGCACACTTTCTTGTATCTTTGCACTTCCTTTATCTCTTCTAGTTCTTGGATATCACACACTGAACTTCGCTCATTGGTTAGATAGCTATAGATATAGCACTGTGGGTAGAGAGCATAGAGGTCTACCACTCATCTGTAAGCTGTCTTAGCAGCTGCTCTAGAATAACAGCATAGTTTATTACCTGCAAAATTATATATAACAATGTCATAACTTTTTAATAAAAGAAAAATAAAATAAAAACCTCTAGTATTCCAGTTTGGGGTTACTATTGGTGTTGATATTGGGAGATATTGTTGTCTGCAGAACATCTCCCAGCTCTTGATGGATGTTCCAGCTAACAATGTCATATTATGCAATTACAAATAACTTTATAATAACACACAATGTAAATAATTCTTGCCTTTAATCACACATTTATACTGTATAAAGCACTCTTGTATACAGTATGGCTATAAAGTGCTCCAAACTTCTTATAATTACAGCTACAGTATAATAAAGATAGTTATTGCACTGTATGACTAAAATGTCAACATCCATTGAAACAGTAGTATCTCCGTAAGTTCACATTTTATTTGCATAGATGATTTTCTCATCCTTTATAAACATCTGACCGACCCATGACCGGAAGAGATTTCCAATATCGTGTCTCGCACTTGCTTCTCCTGCTTCTACATAGACATACATACAGTACTAACATGGCCTTGAGGTACATCATTCTGAGAAACATAATTCTGCCATTAGCAGATTTAATTGTCTCAACAACTGCTCTCGAGCAATTGGCTAATTCAACAGAGTAGCTCGAACAACATAAGTAATAAACATCAGTCAAATATAGCTATCATAGAGTGTCATTTCAGTATTGGACTTAAACTGTAGATTCCATGTGTGCCTGCAGAGTAACTTCTGGCTCCTGCTTGACATCCCAGCTGACAGCGTGTGGTTGAGGAGTGCTCTGACTGGAGGAATCCTCTGTGCCTGCCAGCGCTTCTGATTCAGATCCGGATTTCCAAACTGTGTCGCAGCAGAGCTTCAGGGCGCACCGGCTGGAACAGGGGAGTTCACAGTCGGAGACGCTGGATTCTGCGACATCAGAGGAGAACTCTGGTTGGACCGTGGTGGCGTGGATGCCTTCATCGTGGAAGAAGCTTTTGATGCGTTTAGCTATGTCCATGTACGAGGCCGGGTCGTGGCACTTAACGTGGGCCGTGGCTATGATCCGGCTGCCGGCTAGCTGCCAGATGTGCAGCTCATGGACAGCCAGAACCCCCTCAAGGCTTCTCAGCTTACCGTCCAGCCTCTGCATGTCGATCTGCTTGGGCACGGTTTGCAGGAGAATGAGGGCGGACTCTTTTAAAAGGGGGAAAGTGGTGTAAAGCAGGATGACCACCATTATTACACACAGCGTGGGGTCCAAGTAGAGCACCCAGCAGGGTCCAGCTGTCGAGACAACACCGGCAGTGCCATTGGAGGTGCCCACCGTTTCTGAATGTGTGTGCTGGTGCTCAGAGCAGTGGCTGTTGTAGCAGGGGTTAGTACAGGTCTCCTCGCCAAGGCACGGCCTCCATACGAACGTAAAGATTAGAGCATTGACCACTACGATGACCGAGCCGAGGGCATCGCCCAGCACGTGCAGGAAGACACCGCGCATGTTCAACTGGGAGGCTGACTCAGAACTCTGCTCGAGCGGCTGCAGTGAGATGTCACCATTCATCTGAACCTCCAGGTCACGGCTTAGGATAACGTCTGAAAAACATGAGAGCAGAAACGGAAATCAAAACAGTTTTTCAAGATTTCACACAAGCTACTTTGCTTTTTGGTAAAATTTTCAAATATTGAAGCAATTCACTAAAAATTACATTTAGACTCTTTGGCCTATTTACAGAACTTCTGTTTGGACATCTAAAAAGAATAAACTGGAGCTCATCAGCTGAAATTGGAGCTATTTTTTTTTAAATAAGGATTTAAAGATTAATTTAATGAGATTTCCCACTCGCCCCATTGTTGTTGATCAGCCAAGATAAACCAATAAATAATGGAAGTCACACCCATTAGTTTTGGTATTGGTATCTATTTCATTAGACACATAACTACAGCACAAAACTGTTAATTGTTTTACTACATTTGGGTTAAAAAGAAACATGTAATTTTATATTTTTAAAAAACAACTGAAAAAAAATATAGCCCTATAATATTTAATTTTCTCCATATAATTAAGAATTGTATTTTTTTTTAAAGCTACCTGATTCAATCTGAACAGCATGGTCCCCTGAATGACCACAGTTGCTTTTCACCATGAGCTTGTAAGCCTCCTCTTGAGCTTCCTTCATGGCTGACTTGTCAGACTTCTCATAAATCTTATGAGAGTGCCCACCGTGAGAGTGCCCACCGTGAGAGTGCCCTCCGTGAGAGTGTCCACCGTGAGAGTGTCCGTGCCCACCAGCTCCAGCGTGACCGTGGAACAAGAAAAGGCCCAGCAGGTTTATAAGCAGCCCGGCCACGCCGACCCACACCACGACCCGTGGGTTTTCGATCTCGTGGGGGTCCGCGTAGCGCTCCACGGCCTCCAGTAGGATGGTGAAGCAGAGCGCGGTGAGGAACACGGCGTTGACCAAAGCGCCCATGACCTCGGCCCGGATCCAGCCGAACGTGTTTTTGCTCGTGGCCTGGGTCTTCTCGGCGAAGCGCACGGCCACCAGAGCCACGACCAGCGCGATCACATCGGACAGCATGTGGAAGGAGTCGGACAGCATCGCCAGAGAGGCGGTCACTCTGCTGACCACCAGCTCCACGACGAAGAAGCTGAAAGTTAGACAGAGCATGCAGAGCAGGCGCCCGTGCTTCTGCCCCAGACCCATGATTCTACCCCGGACTATTACAAAACAGGAGACGCTGCAGAGAACAAGGCGAGCACTGGTTACATGTTGGTCCCGTTCAGCACTCAGAGCGCTTCAGAACTCCGACAGTCAACAAGCGTAAAAACCAGGCTGTAAATAACGCGCTGTCGCTATGGGCAACGCGCTAAAGAATGCAGTTTTAAACAACGCCGGAAAACAAGAGAAGAGAAGCTGCATCGCTTTGCACAACCCCGCCGAGACGAAGAATAACCCCCACTAACTTTTTACTCTCCGGGGCTTTAAAAAGACTTTGCACTTTGCCGGCTAACTTTGCACTCGCTCCCGGGATGACACGCCCACCGCCGTCTCCTATTGGACGACCGCCGTTACGTCATGCGCAGCCCCACACGTTCTTAACTGAAAGAAAATTCAAATATATTATTAAATTTTATTTACATAATTATTAAAAATGTGCTCTTAGTTTAAAAAATACATGTGTATATATTTTTTATCGTTGACTTCTTAATAAACATGGACAGTATAAATGACCCACATTTAAAAAAGTTTTCTGATTCTAACTGCTCGTTTACACACGAATAAAATGCATTAAAACTGCAACAAAACAGTTGTCGATCAGTTTAGTCCTGACCTGAGTTGATTTTATATTAAATCAGGCGAATTCAACACACCGTTTCTTTTTAAATTTTGGATATTTTTCTTAATTTATTTGTTATTATATTGTTATTTTATTTGTTATATATTTTTTTAATACACACTAGAATTTTCCACGTCTTTTTTTATTCTAATGAGGACGTTGCAAAGTTTTGCTAGTATTGCTAGAAAGACCTCACCACACTATACCCCACTATATAAACATTACAGACTGCGTCATTTTCTCTATAATGAACCTGAATAATTCAACTTGGATGAAATAATGGCCGAATATTGATGTGACTCCGGTATTAATAGAGTGCTCGAATGCGTAAGCGGAGGCAGGAGGCAGGATGATGCTCCATTGTCTGCAGCCATGCAGGGTGTGGACCAGCTAGGTAGAGAGCAGGGCGGCGATCGCCTTGCACACACAGCTGACCACATTAGCGCTCATGTCAACACCGGGGATGATGCGTGTGTTCATCGGAGATTAAGCCGATGCTCATGCTGTGGATGGAAATAACGGAGAAGGCGTTTTCGGGCTACGTGGGAAGTTGCTCGCTTTTCTAATGGAGCATCGTTCACGTATGATGCCGCCGCTCTGGTAGACCCGTGTGTCTTTATTTCTGCCTCTACGTTCGCTTTAATCTGATGGTGCACGATGTCTAAGAGGAACAGTGCAGTGCTGATGAGACCCCGGTCCATGTCAGTAGGTAAGAAATCAGAAGCCGTTAAGGTGGTGGTGCGGTGCCGCCCTGTAAACAAGAAAGAAGAAGCGATGAGTCACGAGAAAATAGTGGAAGTGGACGCGAAACTGGGACAGGTGAGCATACACAACCCCAAAGCGGCGGGAACTCTGGCGAAAACGTTCACGTTTGACGCTGTCTACGACACGGCATCAAAACAAGGTGACCTGTACGATTATTCGTGTAAGCCTCTGATTGACTCGGTCTTGCTGGGCTTCAATGGAACTATATTCGCCTACGGCCAGACTGGCACTGGGAAGACTTACACCATGCAGGGTCTGCCCACAGACCCGGAGAAGCGAGGAGTCATTCCAAACTCCTTCCATCACATTTTCACTCACATATCCAGATCTCAGAACCAGCAGTACCTGGTGAGGGTGTCATATCTGGAGATATATCAAGACGAAATTAGGGACCTTCTCTGCAAGGACAACAATAAAAAGCTGGAGCTGAAGGAGAACCCAGAGCTAGGCGTGTATGTCAAAGACCTGTCTTCGGTGGTGACCAAGAACATCAAAGAAATCGAGCATGTGATGAACCTGGGCAACCAGTCCAGGTCTGTTGGGTTCACCAAAATGAACGAGCGCAGTTCCCGGTCACACGCCGTTTTTGTCGTAACTATCGAATGCAGTGAGGTGGGCCTTGACGGAGAGGACCACATCCGCGTGGGCAAGCTGAACATGGTGGACCTGGCGGGCAGCGAGCGTCAAAGCAAAACAGGGGTCCAGGGCCTGAGGTTCAAAGAGGCGGCCAAAATAAACCTGTCCCTCTGCGCCCTTGGAAACGTCATATCAGCCCTGGTGGATGGGAAGAACTCGCACATCCCGTACAGGGATTCCAAACTCACACGCTTGCTGCAGGACTCTTTGGGAGGGAACTCCAAAACGGTCATGGTCGCTACAATAGGACCCATCTCGTCCCACTACGAGGAGACCCTCACCACCCTGAGATTCGCAAACAGGGCAAAGAACATCAGGAACCGGCCCAAGATCAACGAGGACCCCAAAGACGCTTTGCTGCGAGAATTCCAAGAAGAGATAGCCCGCCTGAAGGCCCAGCTGGAGGAACGAGGTATGCTGGCTAAAGAAAGAAGGAAGCGGAGGAACAGCGTGAGGATGAAGAGGAGCATGAGCAGCGGCGAGGTGGAGACACCTAGAAACCGTGAGGTGGACGTCGTGGAGATGGTGCAGGAAGACAGTGCCGAGGAACACTGGTGGAAGCAGCAGGTGGGGCAGATGGCCAAGACCGTTGCCAACGACAGCCCGGAGGTTAGGAGGAAATTAGGCATGGTGGATGAGAAGCCAAAGACCATGGAGGAATTACAGAAGGAGCAGCAGACTATGGAAAGCATGATTCAAAAATATAAGGTTAGGGCTCATGCACATTAGGCCTTCTATCGCCTTCTATAGGCAATAAACTCAGTAATAAATTCAAATCCTCTTTTCTATGCTTATTTTGTAGGCCTTGGAAAGCAAGCTGCTGATTGGAGGAAAGAACATCATTGACCATACCAACGAGCAGCAGAGAATGTTGGAGCTGAAGAGACAGGAGATTGCAGAGCAGGTAATACGGGGAAATGTAAATTAACCACATTGTTCTGCAGAAGTCATCACCTCATTAACCAGATACTGTCTGCTACTGCTGTCTCTCGTAGGAACGACAGGAGAGAGAGATGCAGCAGCTCATGTTTGAGCAGGACGAGGAAACTGTGGAGCTGAAAGAAACTTTCTCCACTCTACAGCAGGAGGTGGAGCTTAAAACCAAAAAGCTTAAAAAGGTAAAGCAGGTCTTCAGACTGGAGACTGTACACTAATTTATATGTATATACATTCTATAAATTTCAAATAGTTTGTATAAAGAGCTGTGGATGAGTTATAATAGCTGAGAGAGCTGTACAGCACTCAGCACTAGTATAGAGAACCACCTTGTCAGTTATCATTCATAACAATTAATTGTTATTATTCATAGTAAATACATATCGTCGCTGTCTAATGAAAAACATGTATATGATTTTTTTTTTTCGATTTTCATTACATCATTTGAACACAACAGCACAATTTCCATAATAAATGGACCAATAGAAATGCTTCAAAATCACTTGGAAAAAATTCTGGTTCCATTGACTTGCATTGAAAGTAAAGACAGTTTTTGGCCCCTCCTGTAAAGTTCCTATTTTGGAGATACTTGTTGACAATATGAAGACATTCCTATAAATAGATAACAGCAGTCTACTGTTTAATTTACTTTTTACATAGGACAGCTTAATGTAATATGTAAACACTGTTAAAGTTTCAAAATATAGCATCTACAAAGCATATACAGGCCATATTCAGAAAATAAGCTGGTGTAACACATTTTGAACACACTTGTCATAACATGTTTATACAATTGCCTTTTCAAAAACTCCAAAAAAGTAAAATTGTGAAGTATTAATATCTTCTTTTGGTTGTAGATCATATGGTTGATATATAAATAATTACTATAATTGTTCTTTACACAGCTGTATAGCAAGCTGCAGTTGGTGAGAGCTGAAATAGGGGACATCGTTGATGAGCATGTAACAACGAGACAGGAACTGGAGCAGACACTGAATGAGCTGACAAGAGAGATGAAGTTCAAGTATTTCTACTCAATCCTAAATTATTCTCAGACGATCATGTATAACTATGGTAGCGGTAAACCAAACCCAATCTCAGACCCATTTCTTATTTGTTTGTCTTCTTTTTAAAGGAATCTCATCATTGACAATTTTATTCCCCCTGAGGAGAAAAACAAGATCATAAACCGGCTCCACTACGACAGCGAGGAGGACCAGTGGAAAGTCTCCCCCCTCCTCCCCTCTGAAAAGTGAGTACAGCTGCTGCATTCCACTCCTTTAACACCTCCATCAAATAAATCACGACTAACAAATAAACTCTTTATTATTCACATTATTCCCCAGCAACTCTCCTCGCGTCAGGCGAAGGCCAACTTCTGTAGCAGGATACAAGAGGCCGATCAGCCAACATGCACAGGTTGCTGTGGCAACAGGAGCTCCTTCCAGATACAGGGTTGGTACAGAGTCACCATATTTTATGCTCCTAATATGCCAGCACTTCAGCGGGATTATGTATTGCACATAGCTGTCGCTTCGTTTGCTGAAGAATCATTCATGAGATAACCAGGTTTTGGTGCCCAACAGGCGGAGAATGTCATGCTGCTGGAGTTGGATATGACGCCACCAGTCATGGTCCCCTTGGATTTAGAAGGAGCGGAGATGAGGACACGAGACTTCCTCCGCGATTTCTGCCACCACAGGAGAAGGACAACAGCATCCCGGGTCATGCGGGCCAGATCATGGTGAGTTGTAAATAATCATATGCCCAAATGTCCAAATGTTTGTAGACGCCTGATCGCACAGAGTTTCTTCTGGAATGAATGGTGGGCAAGGGGACACATAGCTAAGTATTGGATGTGGCTTGCTTTTATCCGGTGGGCTTACTTTTTCAAAAGTATCAATTTTAATTTGTGAATTTAGCTTCTTTCACGAGCACCCATTGCTGACTCAGGCATTCCACTGCCTTTGCGTGCTCTTCACAAATAAACACTGGCCAATACAATGAGACACACTGAAACAGATGAAGATGTCACCCTACCCAATGCTAAGCACTGTCTAGAGGGGTATAAAGCCCCTCAGCACTGAGCTAAAAGGCAGTGCGATTGCATTCTCTGGGGGTGATGGAGCTCCAGTACTATTAAAATGAGCTGTAGTCTGATGAGTTGTAGTTTGCAATCTAGATCTAATTGTCCAAAACCAGTACACAATCTCACCAGTGCTCTTGTAGCATAGTGCAACCAAATCCTTACAGCAAAGTAAAGACAGATCTATTCCATTCTATCACAAACTGGGTGCACATTCCAGCCTGGCACCTGGCACTGAGGTAGGGCTGGGAGTTGATCCCAAAAAGAACAAATTTCTTGATTCCTGGCATTTGGCGTAGGAATCGGGGGGCATAGGGGGGACGTGTTCCTCCCAATATTAGAAACAGGTAGTTTTGTCCCACGCAAAAATTTAATCACAGAAAAAGTGGAAACTGTTTAAAAACTTTGATTTTAAAGCAGCGTTCGCTATTCACGCGCTGTGTTTGTTGTTAGCAACAGGTTCTGGTGGTCTCTGGGTCTTTCATTTAGTTAAGGCTTGTGTTGAGATGCCTGTTGAGAAATATTCTGCAGTCAGCAGATTCACTGCTCTGAATAGCAACGAGGACCATATACACTGCAATAAAACAGCTTTTGTATAATGTGTTGTTATGGTAACAGACTAGGAGGGTTTGGGTTAGCTAACGTTTATATTACCTTTTGTCAGAAAGCACTCTGAAACATAAAGTTACATTACTCTCTGGCCACGCCCCAAACTGCAGACTGCTACTACACTACATACATAAAAAATAAAATATAATAAATAAAATAACTAAATTAATTAATGAATAAAAGGACACCATTGTTAGAAGTGCTGTCAGTAGTGCAGTATGTAATGTTCCAGAGGGTACTGTTTGGGACACAGCCTTACTCTCTAACATAAATGTTAGTCTTGTTTAGTCAGGAAACATTAACATACATTTTTCAGTCATTTAATTTCAGCATTATGCCACCAGGAAAATAAATAAATAAATGATGATAATAATAATAATAATAATAATAATAATAATAATAATAATAATAATAATAATAATAATAATAATAATAATTAACTTTTAAATTATACATGCAATGTCTGGATTGTATACATATATAACAAAAAAAAAAAAAAATATATATATATATATATATATATATATATATATATTTTTTTTTTTTTTTTTTTTGTTATATATGTATACAATCCAGACAGCGCATGTATAATTTAAAAGTTTTCTGACAACAGTATAATGTAATGTGGTAATGTGTTATGTAAATTGTATTTATCTAATAATAAACAGACGTACAGATAATGTTGTATTTTATTTATTTATTTATTTACAATTTCCCGTAATTCCACAAATGTTGTTCTACATCGCTATATACACAGTAATTTACTACCTTACCTACATCAATATTTTAGGGGATAGGGTGGGCTTTGATTCAAACTAGCAAATGTGTCCCCCCCCCAATGTCAAACCTGCTCCTACGCCCTTGCGTTTAAACATGCCTGCATGTACACACGGAGTATGAGTAATACGTTCTGCTGTCATTCAATGGACAGCCTGTCTGAAAAATATATCCTTCTATAACTTACATCAATAACTGTGTCTAGTTATATTTTACTTCAGACAAAATGTAAAACAACTCTGAAAATCCAAATAAATGGCTTACAATTAAACAACACTGCTAAAACATCTACCCACCTAAAGGAGAATCAGGTACACTCTGTCTTGGTTTTTTGGAACTGAGATGGCTGTGTGAAATAAACTCTTAACAGATTCCCATCATTTGCAATCAGAACTGGAGTGAACTCCAAAACGTCTGAAACTGAACGGCCCTAGATTGAACATGTGATTTTAGACTTCAGTCAAAGTGTGCCATCATATCTGGTGCACCAGTTACATACAGACACCCTACACTTGTCATACTGGCATGTGGGAATGTCAGCACCATGTTCTCCTCAGACATGAAGCACACAGTGGTGGGCTTAAAGGGACAGGAACTCAAAAGACAGGTGCAGTCCCTACCTTGCATTAAGGCATCTGGATACACACCAAAATATGAGAGAATGATGCAATAGTGATGAAACTTACCATCGTCATACAACATAGCTTCTCATGCAACCTTGGTCTTTCTTTTGTTCTCTCAAGGTATCAAGGACCAAGTCTGCCTTCTTCTACATCAACCAGCTCCATGGCCTCTGGTTCTCAATGCCCACCTTCTTCCATGGGGGCATGCGCCACCAGTCTCCTACCATGAAGTGTTTTAAATGTGGTGGTTTTGGCATAAAAGCAAAGCTTTAACGAAGGACTTGTTTGCTCTGTTCTGTTTTTTTTTTTTCTGTGAGCGTTACTGCAATATCATTCAGTTCTTACTTATGCACACTAATTTTCTGTGAAAGCACACTTTTGATCAACTACTTCGAGCACAGTTTTCTCCTGTTTACCTGAAACATTGATCTAAATGTGTGATGTATAATCCTGTAATGGCACTCTTGAATAAAATCCATGAAAACGGATAAATAGTTATATCGCATGACGAAACAGAGATCAGCCGTCTGATTGATTTAACTGACACAGAGCCTAATAATACAATCACTGATGATTAGATGTTCACCTTGCTGCTGTTACAATGGCGGCTTAAGCATTCATTCAATCACAATACACAGTTCTTATTTTTAGCACTACTGACCCCTAGTGGACATAATCAACATGGTTCAATTTTATTGCCAAGCGAACCCAATGATCCCAATTGAGATGCATCACTCAGGAATATACCAGCCCCATTTGTTTAACTCAGTTTAAGCTGTGAGCAGTTTACAAATGCATACAGACAACTTCATCCTTCATTCATTATAAAAACACCAAGACATTTCAGTTTCAACTGCAGGACAACAATGTTATGGGTCATGTTGTTTAAACTTGTGATTTCCACTGAATGTTTCTTATACAATCATGAAAATATATCTAAAGTCTTTTAGATTGGTTTCATATAAGTTTTTAGAGAAACTTAGGGGTGACTGAAACCAGAGTTTAATGCCTCTAAAAGCTCACTCACAAGTCATTACCCCCAAAATGGTTATGAACGCATCATTTCCTGATGCCTGATACTGTTTTATGATTAATCGATTTGAGATAAGGAATATACACCGATCAGCCATAACTCCTTGTATGTACACACATTATACACTTTATCAGCTCCATGTACAATACAGGTGCAGTTTTTAGTTCTACACTTAACGACTGCTGTCCGTCTGTTTCTCTGCACACTTTGTTAGCCCCCTGGCACCCTGTTTTTCAATGACCAGGACCCCCCCACCCACAGGACCACCACAGAGCAGGTATTATTTGGGTGGTGAGTCATTCTCAGCAGTGCAGTGACACTGTGTGTTAGTATGTAGATACAAGGCTATGTATCAGTGATCAGCCGATTTTTAATCAAAATATGCGATCGGTGATCGGTCGATATTTCTTCAATTTAGAGCCGATCCCGAGAGCCGTTAAACAAATGAGTCTAATTTCTGTATTTTCAGCTAGTGTTTCATCCAGGAAGAGAAGAACCCCCTACCTGCAGTTCCTATCTGAACCGCTAGGTGGAAATACACACCCTTTCATTTTAGACTGACTAAAGCAAGGACGTCGCAAAACAAATGCACTGAAAGACTCATCCAGGGTGTTTTTAAATTAGTAAAATCATCGTGTCTCATTGAGAAACCAAGACAAAGACATTTAACACTAATAATCTGATACAACACTGCACGCAACTGAATACAGTGAGTATCAGTAAACAGCAGAGCTAGCACACACAGCTAGTACAAAACAAACAACCCAGAACACCATACAGACCAGATCTGACCGGTACGAACAGAACAGCAGCAACAATTCAAGATCTACATTTAATGATTACAGATTGTCGTTTAAAATAACAGAGTCTACGTTTAATGACTGCAGTTTTGACTGCATTTATTTAATTCGCTTTTTTAGTTTTAAATTAAGGGTCTAAATGTAATGATTGCAGTATTGGGGATATTTGTTTGATTTACTTTGTTTATTTACTGCTAATTTTGTTAAAAATATTATGTGGTTTCACATGAGCCCGTTAAAAATGATGATAAACCAGTTTCAACTATTTGTCATGACTTGCTTGCGCTAAAATAACTACATGTAGCCCTGCCGTGGCGTATACCCCGCCCTCTATCGGTATCGGCTATCGGCCGATCGTGCTGAAAGGTGATCGGCGATCGGAATCGGCCTCAAAAACACTGATCGGTCCATCTCTAATATATATATATATATATATATATATATATATATATATATATATATATATATATATATATCCCCTTCATTCAAGGTACATGCAGAGGACCCAGCACCCGAACAAAACCAACACCACATATAAAACCCTACCAGACATGTGCAGGACCCCTGGTTGTTTTGGACAGTAAATAAAACTGCTATATTTGGGTTTGCGCCCTCTGGTTACCTTCACCACCACTGTAAAGAAATTTGAGTGGGAGAGTTTCTCATTAACGCATCATTTCATATTAAACCACTCTAAATGACTTTGGTTTATATTTCGACGACTGAATTGTGTAGACATTTTAAAGACTTAATGAAATTCCCCCTTTAAGACAGGGAGTAATCGACTCCACGCTGCGAGCCCGGCAGTGTGGCTGGTGGAGTCCGGCGGGAGAGCGAGGGCAGCGGGCTGTAGGTGTTTTCCTCGCTCTGTCACCGTACAGTAAGATGACGTCTCGCCGGAGGGTCACGTGACCCGCGACTTACAGTAAAACACCCAATATGGCAGAGATGGTGGGTCTTGCACGATAACTAAAAGCAACATTACCAGTTCAGCAGCTACGAGCTCTCACATTCGCTCGATTTTTCGGGACCCCGGCCGCAAACATGAGGGAACGGCAGAAGAAGAAAAAGGGGAGGACGTGGGCGGAGGCGGCAAAGACGGTAAAAAGCTGCGGGGCTGTTGTTCGTTTGTTTTGCTTGTTTTCGCTCCCTCCGCGTTCGCCACTCTTCCACAACTGTGTTTATGAGTTCATGACCTGCTGCTGGTGCAGGCGGGGTGTGCAGTACGCGAACCGGGGCCTGAGTGGCTGCGAAGCCGCAGAAAGAGTCCTCTCGACCCGCGTACTCAGTACAGACAGACATATGTTGCCCCACATCGACGTTCAGTTTGTAAAGTTTTCTTCCAGGGACTATTTTTCATGTTACAACGGCAGACGTTCGTCCGCGCATGACGTTTAGCCATGTCTCCGGCTAGCTGAGCTAAGCTAACAGCTCTGATACACAGTCCACCTAAGCATTAGCAACCTAGCCACTTAAAATATAACCAAAACAGACAGTTTTTCACGATTAAGCTTTAGAAGACACACCGCCGTGACACAGATTTCGTACTCCGAGAACGTGTGTGCGGCTGCCGGAATCGTGTCAGCTACTTTAAGATACATTTTATTGGTAACTTTGGGTTAGCATGTTGATGCTAGCTAACTAGCAGTTCGCTAACACTGCTACAGCTACGTGCGAAGCTGCGGCTAACTCGCTTAACTTTAACAGGTGACAGGCTGACAAGCACCGACTTTTACTATAAAATATCTAAATTTCTGTTTCGGTCAAGCCCAGTAGCAAGTTAAATTTTTCTTAGATATGAGGATAAACCTCTCGCGAACGCCTCGTTTGTGAAAGTATTAAAGTGAGTGAAAGTTTGACATATTGTTGTCTACAAGCACCGAACTATGTTCAAATATTACTTTGCGGTTGTAAGTTGTCCTATTGAAGGAGAAACTGGTTTAATGGGTTTTACAGTAATAAAGTATTACTTAACATATGTTACATTATTGGTGGGCGCTTGAGCAGAGGTGGATAGCATCAGAGCATACTCAAGTAGAAGTGTTGATACTTCTGTGAAATAATGACTGAAATAAAAGTACTGATCAGGTACCAGGTCCAAAAACTACTTACAGAACTGAAGTGGTACTGCTCGGTAACATCCACTATCCATTAACATAGGGAAACAAGTTTGTTGGGAGCTAGTCTTCACTTTTTATGTGCTTAATGATATTTTGAGCTGTGTTGAATCACAAAGCTGTACAGGTGCTGCCTTCAACATACAGAAATTTATCAGAAGAAATAAGAAGCTGAACGCTAGTGGCTACAACCTAACTGTGTAAAACTTTGATTACTTTCCTCATAAAGACACTCAGATATCAATAAGAGCATCATACACTGAACGTGAGTGAACGGGACTAATTACTGCCCATCTCTGGGCTTCGGCCATTTGATTCTGGAGGAATCAAATAGAGCCGACTTTAAAAATAAAGGTGTGGAAACAGCGAGTGTGAATGTGGAAGTGGCTGCAAGTTGACGGCCACTTGGCCTTTAATTAAAATACAGCCTAAGCAAGGCTTAGCTGAGGGCTTTCATGTACTTTCAAGACGCTGTCTCTCTTCACCTTGTTGTAGACAAAGGAAATGAATCATGGTTGGCTGAAGTTCAGGTATTACTAATCTGCTGTAAGAATGAGAAATCTCACCGCCTCACTCACAGCTCGGGCAGGAGCAGCTCTCAGGCGCTGATCCAGTGACTGACCTCATCCTGTAAACACAGTCTCGGCTCAGCTGAGGTGTCTGCATTACTCAGTACAGAGAGACGCGCTGGCATTGATTCCCTGCACGCTGTGGTGACCATGGCTGAAAGTGATCTCCTTGTGTTTGCATTATCAGAAATACGACCAGTAAGTCTACACGCTGGTCATTAGGTGTTCTAACAGGAATGATGCTGAAACAACAGAATCTTCTGAAACACTAATACAAGGTGTAACAATCGTGTCAAAAAGAGTTTAGAATTAAAGCTGCCGCTTGTGTATGTCTTAACAACGTTGTTTTTTTCTGTCTAAAAAAAATTGGAATATAAAATGATCTAGTACTTTACATGCCAGTAAAGGCACCACGAGAATGTGTAATACAAGTTTGTAGACACTTGCATGTCCAAGCTTTCTTCTAATATCAAGGTTATAAATCAGGACTTTGTTCTCTTTTACAAGATGTTGTAACATTGCTATTATGATGTTTTGATTGTACTCAGCAACAAGCATTAATGAGGTCAGGTACTGATGATGTATGATAAGTTCTGTATCAAAAACACCACTTCAGCTCGTTCCAAAGGTTTTAGTTCCAGGAGTCTGTTCCACTGCTCTACTGCCCAATGCTGGAGGGCCAAAAGCCAATCTAGCCAACCCTTGGGAGTGGATATGGTGATCTTAGGCTCATGTACAGGTGCTGTCAGCTATGTGCAGTTTAAAGTAGCTGATTTCACTAATTAGAGGGCTTGTCTGGGCACTTGAAGAGCAGTAATGTTAAAAGTAGATTAGTGAAATGATTGTTACATAGTTATTCTAATTTTGACCGCACTTTGCTTTGTGTTGAACGGAGGCTCTGTGTATCATCTCTTACTTTTTCTCTTGTGTTGCAGGTCCTTGAGAAGTACCCTAACACACCAATGAGTCATAAAGAGATCCTCCAAGTGATTCAGCGAGAGAGACTCAAGGAGATAAGGTGAGGTCATCATCTACCAAATGCTTTTTGTCGACCGCCGCGTATTATTGTTTTACACCCAGGTACACGTCTACTGTCAGATTATGCAGCCTTGCTAACAATCTGGAGGATTTTTTTTTGATTGATTGTAGTTTTTGCTCGTCAAGTTCACTGTCATTTTCCTAAGGGACACATACATTTCTAATTTTTACATCTCTTTTTTTGTTTCACTATCCCTATTGTCTTCCAGAAGGTAAGATTAAGTAAAAGTTTATCCACCACTTTTCCCTACACTAACTTCAATCTAAAAGACCTGGGTCCGTATCTTTGCATGCTATTAACCTTCCCCTAATTGACACAGCATGCAAAGGACTTTACAAACCCAACAAGGGAGGACTCACTGGCTGTAGCT
This sequence comes from Megaleporinus macrocephalus, assembly GCA_021613375.1. Classification (NCBI taxonomy): domain Eukaryota; kingdom Metazoa; phylum Chordata; class Actinopteri; order Characiformes; family Anostomidae; genus Megaleporinus; species Megaleporinus macrocephalus. The sequence goes on from CM038712.1 coordinate 38,509,914, forward strand.
CTCATAATAGTGCTTCTTCATGACAATAACTAAAGGCAAGGTTACGACTGTGCTCCTATGCTCCAGCTTTTAGTGTTTCTCTCCCTTGTCCTTCAGCCCTGTCCACAGCTCTCAGTCTTGAATTTTTGTGCCCCATCTTCTAAGCAAATCTGTTATTCCCAGTTACACACTGTGTGTAATTTGAACAAAGTGGCTGACAGGTGCCGTTTCTGTTCTCTTAAAGACCCAAAACTAATGAAAAAATGGTTAAGATTTTGCATACTTGTATGGTGTCATTCTTTATCTCTGTATAGTTTCATGTACTGTTGGTTGTTCCAGTGTAAAAGCAAAAACTAAACTTAAAAATCATGTTCATCATGATGTTCATTACTGTTTATTACTATTGAAAGAGCCATGCAATATTCAGTTCACTCTGAAACACACTACTAAAAGCAAAGGATGCTCATTACATTTTACTTAGTGTCTGCTTGGAGTATGGATTCATTTTGTTCTATGGCCACAGTGATAAGAGTGTACTTTGCTGAGCTGATATGATGACCTCACTCTTTACTGACAGTTGTTGAAGATTGTTGTTGTCGTTAGCTTGTTAACTTGTTTTAGGGCATAACAATCTGCTTAATCAATTCTCTATTTACTATTTTAATTGCTACCAAAACACACAGTCATAAATGAAAGGAGTGCCTTCTGCTCCTCTGACTTGGATCTGTCATTTGATTTAACTCCATTGTGGCATGTTTCATGTGTGACCATGTAAAAAACAGTGCACTCCAAACAAACTTGATGGTGTGCTTTGCTTTTAGTTATGACATATTCACTTACAATCCAATGCCTTTCTGTTGCATTTTAGTAAGTTACGAATATAGCAAGACTTCTATATGTAATGAATGTAATGTTTGATTTATTTTTATCTGTATTATGGAAATTCAATATGGATTTTTTTTACACTTTTGGCAAGAACTGGGTTGATGAATATATTTTATTCATGTAAACCTAATGTATGCTATTGAAAGAAGTCAGTGCACTTGTTAGTGTGCAGACTACAATTACACCATTACAGAAAAGTCTTGACAAAAATCATGCTTATTGGTTTGCTTCCTATTGGTATGTTCCAGTTAAAGTTAAACAATGTACCTCACATGTTTACAAACAAATATGCAAATGGATACGATTAACAGGCTTATTAAATTAATCACACTCCCTTTCCCTCTTGCAAATACCAACAGTACGTATTGTAAAACGCCATGGCCTGTTGTGTTTCCCATTCACCAGTCCTCTAGAGGTTACACTGTGGTTTCTTCTTTCATTTTATTCAGTGGGACGTCCCCCCTAGCCTGCCTCAATGCCATGCTCCACACAAACTCTCGAGGTGAGGAGGGGATTTTCTACAAAGTCCCTGGTCGAATGGGAGTCTATACACTGAAGGTTAGTGCACATACAACAGAAACCAAAACCTAATAAGAGTTTGAAAAAAAAAAGAAATACGATGGACTTCAAGTGTGGGTTACTCTTTCAGACAGGAAGATGTGTGAACGTTACAACATAATGTGAGATCTTTCACACTTGTGTTTAATGTGCTAAAACATAGCACTGTTGCTCTGTCCACTGTCTGTACCTGTACCAGTACACTTACCTAGCTAACTAGAGATGAAGCATGAAACCAGGCTACTGTCATAGATGTGCGATGAAAAAAATTCCTTGTTATCTTGTTTGTATTTTCCCTGCATGGTTATCAGTCATAAGTGCTTATATACAATGCCTTGCAAAAAAATTCAGCCCCCTTAAACTTTTCCATCTTTTGCCACATTTCAGGCTTCAAACATAAAGATATGAAATTGTAATTTTTTGTGAAGAATCAACAACAAGTGGGACACAATCGTGAAGTGGAAATTTATTGGATATTTGAAACTTTTTTTAGAAACAAAAAACTGAAAAGTGGGGCGTGCAAAATTATTCAGCCCCCCTGCGTTAATACTTTGTAGTGCCACCTTTTGCTTTAGATCTCTGCAGTTCATCCAGAGTGATCATGGGCCTCTTGGTTGCATCTCTGATCAGTCTTCTCCTTGTTTGAGCTGAAAGATTAGAGGGACTTAGCCAGGTCTTGGTAGATTTGCAGTGGTCTGATACGCCTTCCATTAAAATATGATCGCTTGCACAGTGCTCCTTGTGACGTTTAAAGCTTGGGAAATCTTTTTGTATCCAAATCCGACTTTAAACTTCTCCACAACAGTATCTCTGACCTGCCTGGTGTGTTCCTTGGTCTTCATGATACTCTCTGCACTTTAACCAGAACTCTGAGACGATCACAGAGCAGGTGCATTTATACGGAGACTTGATTACACACAGGTGGATTATATTTATTATAATCAGTCATTTAAGTCAACACTGGATCGTTCGGAGATCCTCACTGAACTTCTGGAGGGAGTTTGCTGCACTGAAAGTAAAGGGGCCGAATAATATTGCACGCACCACCTTTCAGTTTTTTATTTCTAAAAAAAGTTTACAATATCCAATAAATTTCGTTCCACTTCACGATTGTGTTCCACTTGTTGTTGATTCTTCACAAGAAATTACAGTTTCCTATCTTTATGTTTGAAGCTTGAAATGTGGCAAAAGGTTGAAAAGTTTTGAATGCTTGTGCAAGGCACTGCACCTTCAGCTGTACAGGAGAGGCTGAAAACATTCTCTATTTTTAATGTACATCAATGGAACCAGAATTCTTTCTTAGCTTTTTTGGAGCGTTTCTATTGGTCCATACTTCATGAAATTTTATGGACAGCGACAATATGATACATACAGTATATACATGGGTTACAGCTAAAGAGCAGCACAGTGACTCAGAACAGGCCTTGACATCTGTGCGGTCTGTTTTTCTACATACCGGCTGAGCAGAAGGACATTGCAGATGTGGTGAAAGAACTATCAGAGGAGGCTTCTGAAGACAGCAGCGATAACATGTCTGACGCTCAAAGCACAGAAAACAACAACAGTGCCAGCAGCAAAGAAGGTCGAAGGGGAAGGTGGAAGAGAAGAGGTATCTCACGTTCTTATTAACACTATGTAATTATAGCTTCCACAGGTCCAACAATGTATATTCAAATAATCAACATATTTTTTTTATCATCAACACAGTCTTATTAAATATTATTAAGGAAAATTTTAATTAATTAAATTAAAGTTATTCTTACTTTACATTGATCTTACATTGATCTTTCTTATACTTATATCTTTCAAGTCTGCCACTGCTGTGATAAACCTAAGATGTGTCCAAAAAATATAAAACAACAATAGCATAGCAAAGCATTTCTTCTAATTAGTCCTATAGTGGAGGTCCATTTAATGATATATTTAAAAAATATTTAATAATGTCTTAAAGTCTTTCGAACTTGCTGACATACACTTGCTGACACACCGTTGAGTTGTAATGAGTTAAAAAAATTCAATAGCAAATACATGCATATATTACAGTACCAAATGCATAAATTAGCATAAATTAATTTGATCAGTTAGATAGACAGTTTAATTTATAAGCTAAATTTGAAAATGCTTACATTTTCACTAGTTTCCTTTTGTGATCACATTATTTGCGCAGATGAAATCAGCCTTTAAACAGGAAATGTTTTTTTTCTGCAAATTGAGACCACTTCCTCATCTTCATGTACTTGAGAGCTGTTAAGAGCTGTTGAGCTAACTGAAGATTTTACCGCAGACTGTCCTTCAAAATTGTTCGTAAATATTACAGAATAATGCATGCTATAAGAGTGGAGGCATACGGAGCTAATTACCGTAAGTAGATTATCCATGTGTGGCAAGCTTTTGTTGTGCAGTTTAGAGTAAAATAACTCCTGCAAAGACCAGGAAATAATCATCTGAGCACAAGCGTAGAGTTTTTCTTTCATTTTTAAAAAAATGCCTTATTTAAAAAAAATGCTTAAATGTCACATTTTTAACATTAGCTTCACAGTGGATGCATTTGAGAACAGATTTTAGCTTGAGCGTTAGTAGCACCTAGATTACACTGTAGTAGCTGCTGTAGAGTATTAGGTTGTAAATGTTGTGGTCAGCATTTTTTAAGGTTTATTTTCAGAAACGTTATACATGCAGTATATCATAAACACGAAATTGGGTATTTTAAATAAGGTCTGTTCCAAATTGCATTTCTTTTGTACATGTAAAAGGAATTGAAATGAATTAACTTCAGGAAAGAGAGATAAAGAGAAGTGTGAGTGTGTGTGTGTGCATGTGGGTTTGGCACACTCAAGGCAGTATTCTTTATTTCTTAGGGCCTTCAAAACTGCAGTCACAACCATCTTCTCCACAGTCTCGCTGCTCCTCTCCCTCAGTCTCTAGCAGCAAGCTCATCTCTTCATCCCAGAAACATAGCAAGAAGGCACTTAAACAGGTGCCAACATCTCGATCTTTCATTGAGATACATGCAAACGTTTACCTGCATTTACATTTCAGTGTTTTGATTGTTTGTTTGTTCTTTTATTTGTTATTATTTGTCATTACAAGTGCTTAGTGTCAGGATTGTGTAGAATTCTCTATTGTATGATTATATGGTGTTCTATGTCCTAGGGATAAATGTTCATTTCCAATATGCAGGTGGAAAAATTACTTTTCTTTTAATTTTAATATTTACCACAGATGTAATAAAACAGTGTTAGTAATTTACCATTAAGTACTGCACAAGAATGCAATAATAAGGATTGTTCACAAATTCACAATACAGTGAGTTACATTAATAGCAATATGCTTTCTTCTGTATTTTAAGGCTTTGAAACAACAGCAGCAGAGAAATCAGCGCCGTCAGTGTGGAATTTCCACAGCTTCTAATCCTCGATTGCTGCTTAAAACAGTTAAAGACATGGCCGATTCAGCATCCACCAAATCTGGTATGTTGTCCAGCATGCATGGTACTTCTTTGTCTTAGCTGTAAATGGCTTATGATAAATCACAAGTGATACGATTACACTAGAGATGGAACGATCAATCGACCATGTATCGGTATCGGCCAATTTTTAATCAAAATATGTGATCGGCGATCTCGAGAGCCGATTGATGGCGGTGAACAAATGAGCCTAATTTCTGTATTTCCAGCTAGTGTTTCATCCAGAAAGAGGAGCCCTTTGTGAAACCCCCTCCAGCCAGTTCCCTGCAATTCCTATCTGAACCACTAGGTGGAAATACATACCCTTTCATTTTCATCAGACTGACTAAAGCAGCGGCCTCACGAGAACAGTTTAAGCGTTCACGGCATGTCCGGAAGGAAAACATCGTCCGTCTGGCAGTTTTTTACCGTATGTGACTCAGACTCATCCAGAGCAGTTTATAACATCTGTAAAATTAGTCACATCAGCGTCTCTCGCGGGCGAACCAAGACAAAGACATTTAACACTACAAATCTGATACGCCGCTTACACCACACAGCTGAATACAGTGAGTATCAGCAAACAACAGAGCTAGCACGCGCAGCTAGCACAAAACAAACAACCCAGAACACCATACAGACCAGATCTGACCGGTACAAACAGAACAGCAGCAGAAACAGCCAGAGAGCTAAAAGAAACACAGCCAGAGTGATTGAGTTTATAGTTCTAGATAAGCAGCTCTTCTCGGCTGTAGAAGACGTTCATTCTGCTGCTTAATGTTCCACCTGGATCCACGCTCTGCTGTTCCTAGTAGAGATACTTTTCAGATGTTGCTCTTCTGGAGCTGTATCAAGCGGTTTACTCCCACATAGACCAACTTCTAATTTAATTAAAATATTATGCTGTTTCATGTGAGCTTGTTAAAAATGGTAATAAATCAGTTTCCACCTTGTTTCATGACTTGCTTGTTCTAATATGTAGCCCTGCTGTGTCTAACAGCCCTGCCCTCTATCGGTGTTGGCTATCGGCCGATCGTGCTAAAAGGTGATTGGCGATTGGAACCGGCCTCAAAAACGCTGATCGGTCCATCTCTAGATTACACCCTTGCTTAAATGTTTGTTTTCAGGTCTGAGCTCACTTGCCATCTTTGTTGTATAATATATGTTACTCAGATGTGTTGTGCCCACAACATATAATAATATTTACTTATGAATATGCATTTGTGCTGGCGCAGCATTGAAATATCCTGACTCTCTCACTAATGTAGGCTGGGAACTGAAACAATCCGAGCGCTGCCCTGCCAGTCCCCAGAACTCCACTTCTAGCTCCTCCTCCTCTGTCAAAGCAGATGTGTGCCACAATGTTGGTGCCAGGAAGATGTCTCAGCGCTCCAGTCGGCTTAGTGCCCGTGAGTGTTTGCAGTCTTGTCTATTGTTTGTTGTTCTCTATCTGGAGTAGTCAAAATCGATCACAGTGCTGATTTTTCTTTAGGCCAGCTAAGACGAACCAAATGTGAGATTGATGTGGAGACGCCTGATTCCATCCTGGTCAACACTAACCTACGGGCGCTTATCAACAAGCATACATTTTCCATGCTGCCCACAGATTGTCAACAGAAGCTTCTGCAGCTGCTGCCAGAAATTGACCAACAGGTTTGCAGAGAAAAGGGGGAACCATCATTACTTTGTTTAATGACTAAACTAAAGACCATCTGTCAGTCTTTTACCTGCTGCTGACATTTATGTCATCCTTTCTTCAGTCTTGTATGGATGGGCTCCTGAGGGTAACCAGTTCTGCCTTGAACAATGAGTTTTTTACATCTGCTGCACAATCTTGGAAAGAGAGGCTGGCAGAAGGTTGGTTTCTGTATACACTACCACTCAAAAGTTTAGGATCACTTTAGAATTTCATTTCATGTAACTTTCATGCAATACATGCAACTAACAATATTGTCCATTTCACAATTAATTTAAGTGTATCAGATGATTTTTAAAGTTTTAAAGAATATAAATGTTTGTATTGAAGTCTATTTTTGTATAGGGGCTTATTTTGCATATAGTCCTATTATCAGCAATTCTCAGTCCTCTGTCTAAATCTCCTGGTACGGCCGCCAATCCAGGTTAAGGATGTTATTGGGCTAATTGGTTGTTAGGACACTCTTGTTCAATTGTGATGCACAGCTGAGAAACATTCTACTAATAAGTGAGTATAAAAGGGAGAACAACATTCTAGGTTAGTTTAGTATCTGAAGCATCAGCAGTTGATGGCTGGCTGACCGACTCAAAATGACCAGAAAGAAACAACTTTCTTTAGAGACCCGTCAGTCCATTGTTGTGTTAGGGAAGGAAGATACTCCATTGAAAACAAGAACATTTCACTGTGATCCCAAACTTTTGAGCGATAGTGTATATAGTTATACATAAAACAGACCATGCCCATATGTGAAATCTAGGGTAACCTGAGCCTCACATGTTAAATGTAATGTTAAACAGGTGAGTTCACCCCTGAGTTAAGACTGAGGATGCGGCAAGAGATTGAGAAAGAAAAGAAGGTGGAGCACTGGAAGGAGCACTTCTTTGAAAGCTACTATGGGGAACAGTAAGTCTGTCCGTACGATGTTTGTATATCAGCCAGAGCTGATAAAAGACCATGTTGAGGAGAGAAATACGAATTTTATATAAAGGACTTTTTCATTCCAGGTCTGGATTGAGTGTTGAGGAATCCAGAGAGCTGACACAGGTTGAAGGCTCTTCTAAACCAGTTAAAGATTTAACCTTACCTGGAAGATCAGAGTCAAGCACAGAGGCCCAGAAGCCAAGCCACACTGTTGAGGTCAGCCACAAGGAGCTGAGATCCCGAGAGGTTAAGTCAACAATTCCTGTAAGCCATCTCGAACCAGAGTCTCTCCGTACAGAATCCATCACAGCAAGTCACTCCGCCTCAGATCAGACACGGACATCTCCAGACACAAAGATTGCATCTCTGGCGCAAAAAGAGTCTGCAGCAACTGCAGTGAAAGAAGAACCTTTAACATCAACTGAAACAGATGAAAATGTTCAAGAGAATGAGACCAAGTCTGATACCCCAAAACCTCCCCAGGAAGCTGTGAGTATCAGTCCTAAAGAAAAGGATACATTGGAGACTGAGCCGGTAAAAGCTGATGGGACTGTATCACCATCTTCTGCTGTTATCTCCGAGTCCTTAAAGAGAAAAGTTTCAAGTGAAGAAGAAATTGCAGAAAAGAAACCTCGCCTAACCCCACCAGAAGGGTTACTCCAAGCAACAGCTTCGGTAACAGTAGAGCAGAGAGTACCCCCTCTGAAAGTAGGTTTTACAGTTCGCTGTTTTGCTTTTGATTTTGCAGTTTAATGTTATTGTGGTTTAAGGTATTTTTTTGGAAACTGAATCTCTCTTTATATTTTTAGATCCATGTGTCGCGAATCCTGTCTACTCCTCCAGCTGCAGGACAAGTTTCTCCGAGGACTCCCCATCCCTTGACACCACAAAGTATCCGCCCTGGATGCACCGGTGCTCGCACTTTAGCTGACATCAAAGCTAAAGCCAAATTAGCTCGGGAACAACGTGCTGCGGCAGCAGCAGCTGCAGCAGCAGGCACAACAACCAGAGGAACCACTTCGGGACCTGGCTCAACTGGAGGGACTTCCACACCCTCCCCAGCCCGGTCCCTGTCAGAGGAATTTTCACCAGCAAGTAGCAGAAGCCAGTCTGTATCGCCAGTAAAGGTTAGCTCTGTTTCTCCTGCCCCTGAGAGCACAGGGTTTCTCTCACAAACATCTCCTTCCTCAGGTGCCACTGGGCGCACAGACTCTGGCTTTGCTCAAAGTCTTAGCACAAATCAATTCTTTTTAAAGGAAAGCAGGTCTTTATTGGGTTCCCAGACCACTCAGTGTACATCAAATCCACTTTTAAAGGATCATCGTACCCTTTTCTCAGTTGGTGGGATGCAGTTACCACCTTCAAACACACTGGCTCATATTCAGAGAGCACAAGAAACACCTTTGCCAGGGACCAAGCCTCACTCCTCAATCCCTGCCAACAATCCTCTGGTCACTCAGCTCCTTCAAGGTAAAGAGGTTCCCCTTGAGAAGATTCTTCCAAAGCCACTTGCCAAGACAGAGGTGCACTCTGTAACCACTCCGGTACAAGATCAAGGGAACTTTACCACGAAAGGGTTTGGCAGGGAAAACCCCATAGACATAGATAACATTAGCAGATCTAGACTGCAGACGCCTTCAGGTCAACCTATGATGTCAGGCAGACCTGGGATAAGTGTGGACAAGCTAGACAAGAACACTCAGGAGCAAATCATCCACGTTCTGCGACATAGAAATCAGCAGAGCCAGATCCCGGTGTCAGTCCCTCAGCCGTCTCCCTTTGAACCCTACCAGCTTGGCTATCCAGAGAGCTGCAATAACCAACCAAGGTTCCATTTAGGCCTCTTTGGAAGGAAGAGGGTGGCCAAACCTGCCATGACAGGACACTACCTCCTCAATATCTCTACATATGGCAGAGGGTCTGAGAGCAGCAAGCGGCCCCATCTGGCCAACCTGAAGATAGAAAATGTGGAAGCAGAAGAGAAGGAAGGGGCTGATTTGGGTAGAGGCCCTCACACTTCTTCAGGACACTCTAACCCACCTAGGGTTAAGATTGAACAGCAGGGATTTTTCATCACAAAACCAGATGATGCACCGGGACACCAACACTGTCCTCAAATAAAGTTGGAGTCTCTGGCGCTCGGCTGTTCATCCAGCACTGGAGAAGGTGGCACTTCTGCAAAAACCAAAGAAGCATCTCCAAGACCGCACCTCGATGTCTGCAGTAGTAAACAGGGTATCTCAGGGCCATATCAGTTGAGTGACTGTCACCCACAAGTCACATCTTTCCAGTCACAGAAATCAAACGATGGGCAAGAACCTGTAATGGGTACTTTCTACGGTGGCACTATCAGCATGTCCGTGCCTCACTCGTTAAACAATAGCATTGCTAACACTGGCACCTCTCCTACAGTTACTTGCAGTAGTGAGAGTGCTAATGGGGGGATGATGTCTTTCTCTGTGACTGTCACTGCCATACCTGCTGGTCACCTTCTAGATCAGAGCCAAGGTGAAACATCACCAGAACAGGCCTTCATAGACGCTTCTGGAATGGAAGACGTTCAGTCCAAGTGCTACTGTCGATTAAAGGCTATGATCATGTGCAAGGGATGTGGGGCCTTCTGTCATGATGACTGCATTGGTCCCTCCAAGCTGTGCGTCTCATGTCTGGTGGTACGATAATGCTGAAGACCACAAATGGGGACAATATTAAAAAAAAAACAAAAAACAATCATTCAAGTAAAGAGGTGGTAAGAGTATGTGAATCGTGGACTCAGTGTTGAAGTTCTCACTGTGGTTATATGTCCATACAACTATTTTCATACCGGAGTCAGGCTTTTATGCTGTTTAGTATAATAGAGGTTCATGTACATAATTTTGTGCAATGCAGAGTAATACTTCCTCTCAGTCAGTTTACTGTAAAGTGAGCATCTTGTTCTAGATGCAAGACTCATTGAGTAGTGGCAATATGTAAACGCTGATCATATTCTGTAATATTTTTGTAACATAAAATTTTAGAAAGAAAGTAACAGTATACTACTATTTTTGTAGATGTGAAGGTCACAACCTCCCCTTGTAATTTCTTTTTAATAGCAATTTTTAAAGAACTGTGCAGCTTGCTGGATCCAAAACAATAATGACTACGATGTACTTACCCAGCAGGGCCAATTTCTTGGATAGTTTTAAGATTTTGTTAATCAAACAGAGAATCACACAGCTGAAATACCAATTACTTTGGAGAATTACTGTGAATATAAAATTTATTTTATTGACCTGCCTTTTGTCTAGGCTAAAGTGGTACTATTAGATGTGAATAGAATCAGCAGTAGATTTAAAAATGAAGTTATTTATAGAGCAGAAGGGAGTAAAGGGAGTAAAAATAAAGCTAGCACTTCTTTTCAAACTAATTGTTAGGGATATGGTGGAATGTAAGAACTGGTTTATACTGATGATTGAAGGTGGCAATAATTTGTATATTTATAATATTTATATTAAAAAACAGAAAGTCTCTAAATCTCATTCATCTAAATCTAAGAGAACATCAAAGTCCCTTATATCTCATCTATGAGAAAATCTTTTATTTGTCTTTTTTAGGGTTGCACTTTTGTATTACTAAAACTGTTAACTTGAATTAATTGCTTGCTAACCAGCTATAAATGCAAACCTTTGAGTTTGAGGGGAGCCAAAGCACTTCTCAGTTAAATGATCTAACGTTCCCTTTCAGGAGCAAACCCAGGTCTCTGTAATTTCTCCATATACATCCAATCATGTGTTGTTTACGCTGCTCCGGTGAGGAGTGTGAACTAACATTGCCTCTTAAAGAAATCCTGGGACTGTAGATATTCTTTAAACTTAATGTCATTTATGGTTTAAACAAAATAACAATTACAGCTAATGAGATATTAGCAAACGTTTATGAGCAATGAAGTACAGTAAAACACTTAAAAGGGAGAATATGAAGATTTTTGGTTTTGTTCTGTAAATATTGGCTTTTCCTTGAGATGTACTGAGAATATTTTTGATTTTCATTTCAGTTATCTTGCTTGAACATATCCACTTTGATTACTAAGGCTTTTTTTTATCTGTGAATGTTTTCTTCAGACAAATCACACTATAACTTGTGTTTAAACTCTAAATATTGGACTGTCCTTAAACAATTCCGATCAACAGGTACATCTTGACACATATAACGTGTATTAAACGTGCATATAAAGGTGTGCATGTTATGCATCTGGGTATCAACTCGTTTTTGAGAATTGTTCTGCCTTCTTCATAAGACTTAAGAAAAGATTTTGCTTGGTAATATACCAAAGTCAATTTATGGGAATTAGATAATCAGATTTTGTTTTTAATGTTTGTCTAGTTTTGAAAAGTAATATATTTTAATTAATATATTTTAATATAAGAAAAAAAACTATTTACAAATCATTTTACAAAACATTTAAATAAACAGGGTATTTCCTATCTTTATATTAACTGTCCCGTTTTGTTATGCCTCTATCCAGGGTGTACATAACACTTTATAGAAAGGTTTTTTTGTACCAGAGTTCCCAGGAATACATGCCCCCCCCAACCCCAACCCAAGAGAATCATCTTTGTTCATCTGTTTTATGTGGATAGTCTTGCCTGGAATATATTTACCTACTAATCAAGTGGGTTTTCCACTGAGAGAAAATCTCTTTGTGTGGCATTAGCTGGCATCATTCGAACTGAACTCCTAAGTCACAGTGATGACTGAAAGATGTTTGCCTCTTTCTCTTTCTGTCTCTCACTTTATCTCTGTCATTTATCTATATATACACATTGGTTCCACAGTGTCGTGTTTGCTCGTGGTGTACGGATAAAGTCCAGACTAGCCGGGTAGTTGTGTGGAATGTCTTTGGGTGTGAGGGTATTTTGGTGACTTCTATCTCTGTCATGTCAGTGGGTAAATGTTTATGATCTTTTTCACGTTGATATATGCAGTACAGATTACAGTGTGTATATACATGCACGTACACACACACACACACACACAGTACAAGAACTGTGATCATATTGTCTTTCCATTGATTTACTTTGGAAACAGTGTTTTAAATTGAATTTAAATTTTAAACCTCCCTGTTAGTGGAAGAAATGTGCTTACATCAATAAATTTGGTATTTAATAAGTAAATAAGCAAAGTGTATTCTGGGCCAAAACTAACAGGAGTTACATGAATCAGTTTAGCCCAAACTGTTCAACCGTTTTCATCCAGCCTCTGTAGATAAACATGATCAACATGACATGACATACCTGTTTGTAGGACTTGTACTCCTCACTTTCTCTGGACTGAGGTGTTTTGATGTCAGATGCAATGTTTTATCATAGTTGTGGAGATTTGAAAACCTGGTGGAGGGCGTCTCCCTATAATGTGTCATTTTTAGAATTCAAATATTTTATGTAAAGCAAAGGTGAATGTAATATAGTAAATGTAATCATCACTTGTAAACAAAAGTGTATTTTATCAATAAACGAGAATAAAATACATCAAATGAACTGATGTAGTGTCTTCTTTTTTTCTGGGTCGTTTTAATGTGGAGGTTCCTCAAGGCTCAGTCTTAGGCCCTAGGCAGTGTATCTCAGTCTGAGAGTACCACTGCCTTTTTCTGCCTAGCTCAACTCAGAACAACTGTCTTACTACACTCTGCTTAGTAGAGGTGGGTGATATCATGGTATCCTCCCCTCTGTAGAGAGTGGGCTTTGTATAAGCTGCATAGTAATGAGTAACCATGCCCCCACCCACTATTTTTTCTAAATAATTTATTTTAGTTTTGCCAGTATTGAGTTATTAAAAGAAAACACTACGCTCATGGCCTCTCAGCATTATGAAGGGGAATTCCACCCGTGTTTATGTTTCTACATAATTCAGTCACTGTTATGTAGGACAGTCATTCAGAGTGGTTTAATGAAAATGGGTTACTACAGAGGAATAACCAGGAACCAAGGTCATGATGTCATGAGGCCATGATGTCTGCAACGTTAACATAATATTTAATGTTGATAACAGTAAAATAGAAAGTCTGAAAAATAGATAAACGTCATGTACTGTTTTACATTACAGTGTCCTGCATGTAGCATTTTGACATGAATGTATTTAAAGATAAATATGTTGTAAGCAAAAACCTATACTAAACAATACCTCGGACATCAGACACTTCAGATCATGCCATATGTTTCAGTGAGGGAGCATTCAGAGATATTAAACTCTTCTGATATCTGGTCTCCATCACCACCACTGTGAATCAGGCTTAGTAAGGTTTTCTACAATGCAACGCTTCATGCCAGACCTTTCTGAATACATGGAATTCCCCTCTGAAGCCCCAGGAAACCTCTATCTGTGTTTTCTTTCAAATAAAACTAATCTTGTTCCTCTGGCCCACAATATACATGTACAACATATGCTTTCTGAATATCAAAGTCTGATAAATATCTGCTGTAATTACCATGTTTCTCTCCCCTCCATGTAAACTAGGCAGTTCTAATCTTGGGCAACACTTCCATAAGCATTTCCCAACCAATCAGAAGTGCTGAAAGTATAACTGAAGAGAGCAGTTGATTCCTTTTAATAAGGTCACTTCCTGAAGAAGCCCCACATACATCCTCCATCCACCAATCTTAACTCTGTATGCAGTAATCATTTTACTAACAGCAACTCAGAATAGTCCAACCACCCACAACGTCTCTTGCCCCCGCAAACAAAACAGTTTCAGACTCTTCAGAAACTTAGTGAGCTAAAAGCTAAATCAGCACAGCCAATAGCAAGCAAGCTGGGCCACCTGTCTGTAGCTTGTAGCCTGTGGGCGTTCATTCGTCTATTCATACACCATCATTCTTTGTTCATCTGTTCATTCTTTGTTCTTCATTCACACGTTGCTTCATTTCCTCTGCCTTTCATTTGGTTGGGCTGAACATCCTTTTTCTGTTAGTGTCACTTAAAAGTTGGATAATGATTTAGTTCTGTATGAGTGGGGGAACAGACTAGGAGTGTTGGACAGAGAGATGTCAATCAATCTGAGCATTAGCCACGCCCACACAGTTCTCAGATAGGTCTGATCAGTGGGTATTAAGTCATGTTTTATCATATTTATATCTTATATTTTTCATTCAAGCTTTGCTGGATGTTTAATATATAACACTAAAGTTTAATATCATACAAAATTTTTAATATGGTAATGTCAGCATACCACAGGATCAATATACACGGCCGGGCTGCTATAGCCAAACCTTTGGTCACTGGTGCCAATGCCAAATGTCGGTTTCAATGGTGCAAGGAGCGCAAATCTTGGGCTGTGGACAATGTGAAACATGTATTGTTCTCTGATGAGTCCACCTTTACTGTTTTCCCTACATCCGGGAGAGTTAGGGTGTGGAGAAGCCCCAAAGAAGTGTACCACCCAGAATGTTGCATGCCCAGATCACCCGCTGTATTGGTAGCAAAAGGAGGCCCTACACCATACTAATAAATTATTGTGGTCTAAAACCAGGTGTTTCAGTTTCATTGTCCAAACCTGCAATATATATATATATATATATATATATATATATATATATATATATATATATATATATATATATATATATATATATATATATATATATATATATATATATTGTTGTGCTGTCCAATAAAAAACAAGTATATCCAAAATATCAGCTTTGCAGGAGAAAACAAAAACACAGTCTTTACTTTTAATGTAAGTCAATGGAACCAGAATGTTTCCAAATGATGATTTGGAGCATTTCTATTGGTCCATTCATCGTGAATTTTCATATGTCAGCTGCGTTCAAATAAAAAATGGACTAATAATGGAAATACATGTACATGAAATACATCTCTCTCTCTCTCTCTCTCTCTCTCTCTCTCTATATATATATATATATATATATATATATATATATATATATATATATATATATATATATATATATATATATATATAAAGGGGGGTTCTATCTTATAATGAATGATTATTATGGTGATGTTTAAATGCTGCTATAAATGTAAGGTCTCTTGTATTTAGATATTAGTATGTGATTAAAAGGCCACGGTAGCCGTTCCTGTGGCTGTGCATGCGCGCGCCTGCCGGTTCTCTGCTGTCCTCTGCTGTTCACTGATGCTCACAGGAGCGGTGCACTTGCACAGTGGGCGACTTCTGGCTACTGCGGTTCCTAAGACGGAATCAAACGGAACAGTAACCACGAGAGGAGCATGATGATGGAGGAAGGCAAAGCCCTGGAAACGCTGGCGAAACGGCGGATGATTGTCTAGCAGCGTTAAACAAACAAACAAACAAACAAAACAAAAAAAAAACGGCACGAGAGGCGGAGAGGAGGTTGTGACATGCCAGGAGTATTTCCTCCTCCAGAAGCCGAGATCGTTTATCCCTCTCATCAGACGCTGAGGATGGTAGCGCAGGCTGCGTGATTCCCTGCTGGTAAGAGCGTCTGCGGATGACGGCTTGCACGCACACACGGCTCTGCTGAGCTGCACGCATCCACATTACGGGAACGTTCGCTCGTGTAAGCGCGCATCCTTCATCACCGCCGTGTGTTGCGAGTCGGTCAGGGCAACGGGGGGAATGTGATGTGCAACATGGCCGCAAGTGACGTGAGCGCTCGGTGTGTATTTGCGGTGGCTCGTGCGGGGCTGTGGAGGGTCCTGCCCGCTGGTGTTCGACGCTAGTGCTGCTGATAGAGAGGTGCGGCTCTCTCTCTCTCTCTCTCTCTCTCTTTCCCTGTCTCTCTTACTGCCCCTCTCTCCTCCGGGCCTGCTGACCGCAGGCAGCCCTGCGCTTTCAGCTCCGGGTAAAAAAAAGGAGATTAGCGCGAGGCGCTCAGGGCGCAGGGAGTGATTAGGAGCTCGAGCCGCGGTCATGGTGTAATGATCTGGGCTTGTGATTCACGCTCAGCGGACGATCAGCGGATGACATAATGCTGGGAGACAGTTTTCCATTCGCTGGGAAGGAGAGGAGAGTGGAGTGGCTCTGCGCTCACGACCACAGCCGTAGTAAAACGCACTGAATTACATGCGTGCTAATGAGGATTCGAGCAGAGACACCAGCGCTGCAATAATAAATACACCTAGCAGAGATGGTGACATCAGCGCTGTAGACAATGCAGGCAGTAACAACGATGCAAATGTTACTGTGGTTGTTATTATTGTTATTATTGTTATGATCCCACTGATTTTTTTCCAGGAAGGCTGCATAGTTCAATGATTGACATTTGATGTTGAAAATGTCCAAATCCATCATTCCTGAGAAACATACGGAGTCAGGATTGCTCTCAGAGGTGGCTGTAGGAACTGGATTTCCTTCTAAAAGCTGCCTCACAGAAAGTTACTGCACAAAATGTTGTGTGAATTCGCTGCCCGATGGCCGAGACACTGTGGTATGACACCCTCTTTTGGCCTAAAGCATATCTTTATAAATTCAGCTGTGGCGGAGGGGTACATGCATGGATTTTTTTTTTCAGATTTATTAATATTTTATTGCAAAGAGAAAAAAAAACTGATGACATCAAAGTTCACTGGTGGTCTTGGATAATAAATCAAATGGATGTATTTGCATTTTAAACCCCCGGTTTCCATCAGATTCAGTATGTGTCTCTATGACTATAGTATGCACAAATTTTGAAAAATGGGTGGATTTTCCCCTTTACCAACACCACCACCACCATCAGACACCACCACCACGACCAACAACAGTAACAGTGCAGTGTAATAACATTATCATTATCACTAAAACCCTGACCAAATCCAGGAGGACTTGGACGAAGCCACTTTTGATGGCTGTCCTGACTCCTGGCTGTTCCCACTCACTGAAGGTCTACAATCTGCTTCCTGCCTGTCATCATAAAGAGCCCTTTTAGCAGCCTTTGTATCATCAGCCCGCAGGATGCTGCCTTTGCACAAACTAATGGCAGAAGGAATCATCATTTACACACTTGATGAGAACTTGAGTGCTCTTTTGTTGTGACCAGAAAATCAGCAAAGCCGACCTTAATGAAGGCCTTGCTGCCGCTGCATTACTTACCAGCGGGCAGACGTGTGTGCTTTTCTTCTACCGTTTCACGTCTATGTTTTTTTTCTTTTCGCAGGAACTTCCCAATTTTACTTCTCTTTAGCTGAGGACCAGCCCAACTGACAGGTGAGCGCAGACTTATTTACATCATCTTTTCAAACAAAATATTAAAATTTTAGCTTCTTTTGTTGTATACTGTCCTTTATCTACACAAACATACTCTTAATAATCATGAAAAAGTAGTGCAGTACACTTATACTCCACTGTCACTGTTCTCTTAATAAAGATTTACTCAGAAAGCAAGAACCTGGCAATAATACATGTATCATAACACATGGGATACAATATAATATATTGTGGTATGTTGTGAGACTGTAAGCAAAATGATTGTGTTTATTTATCTCACATCAAATGCACAGGTGTACTAATAGTAGCAGTGCGTTCTTACACTACTTGTGTATGTTGGAGTGAAAGCCTAATAGCTGATAACAGATCACAACACTGCTATCTAGTGGTCAGGGGTTTAAACACAATACAGCATTAAAGCTATTTAATAGAAATGAATACTGTGTTTATTGAGACGCTTAATTTTGTGATACTCAAGAGTACCAATATTTTCTAACACCTCTATTCAACATGCTAACAGATTACTGTCAAATTAAATCATGCATTGTATAACAAAGGAAAGCAAGTATCTCTATAATGGCAACTTTACAGAAGAGCAAAAACCTGTTTTACTTTCAGTGTGAAGTTTTACACAATGTAAACAGCAGCTGTTGCGTTTAGGTATTGTAGAATACTGTAAATCAACAAAAATTGAGATCCATGTTTTTCTTTAAACAGCGACAATGTGTTATATAGTGGAGGAAGATATGGCCCTACAACAATATCACGATAATTCTTGGTATTTTTGCGATAACGATACTCGATATGACAAAGCATTGAATTAAAAAAATATATATATTTCAAGAATGCAGTACTGCAACAAAATGAAAATTAAATTTTATTATTGCATATGATATGATATGGCACACCCCTAACTCAGATATTAAAAAATACAAGAATTTTCATCAGATTGTAACAGAAGTCAATGATCCAGAATGTTATGATACTAAATAATGCACTCCAAATATCTCCATATATCCAGGACTGAAGTAGAGTTAATGATACTGGACAGATAAACTCTGTCTCTAGTAGATATATAATGGGAAATGAGAAAAGTGTGAATTTTTCTTTTGCTAAAACAGTAAAAGTAGTACCTGATGTGATAATCAGTGATGGGTGATATGGCACGATATTTCAGGGTATAATATCTTTCACCATATTCAAAAATGTTGGCAATATTATTGTGTATGATATGATATGGCACACCCCTAGTGTTATATGTATTACACTCTGAGGCTGGCTTAGAGAAAACATCTAGGCCCGCTGACAGCTCAGTTGGTGAGGGATTTTTTTATATTTTATATTTTATAAACAGCATTTCAGAAAAAATATTAGGAAAGCAAGCTTAATGAATCCAGATTAAAAACATATATATACTGTCTAGCATATAGGCTAGAGCGCTGTGGCTCTGCGGTCTATTGCTGAACACCTTCTGTGGCCTGTGCTCTGTAGTTGTGTTTTTATAATCTAGGCATTAGTGTTTTAATCTTTTCAAGGTTCTAGCACGACTAAAAGTGAAATATGCTATATGAATATGGATTTATTATTCTTATTAGTATATTAACCTTTCTGGGCTCTCAGTTTGATGGCTGTAATGAACATCTGTGTGTTTGTGCTGTTCAGGATGATTGAGGAGGGCAGTAAGAGCAGCAAGGCCACGGTGGAGAAGAGGCAGCTCTTCATGGAGATGAGTGAGTTAACACACTGTACAGTGCTTTGTTTGCACATGACTACACGCACAGAGAGGCGGAGGCTAGGCTAGCTCTTCCTCACCCCACCGCCACAGGCCAAATGACTTCATAAATCTGTGTCCGTTAAGCAAATAAGAGGAACGTATTGACTAACTGCCAAAAGCAGTGGATCAGAACAGCCATTATTAAAAGGATAAAATGCTAATTGTGATGTTTGATTAGTGAAGAGATTGAAGTGGTGTAGGTTAATTTTGTAAAGAACTACGTGCAGAAGTGCTGAACGGTGCATTGTATCATCACCAGGAGCTCAAAACTTTGATGTAATCCGACTGTCAACATACAGGACGGCATGCAAGCTACGGTTTGTTCAGAAAAGATGCAATCGTAAGTCCAGGTTTCTTAAATCTGTATTCTTTTCATTCAATAAAATGGCTTGCTTTTCTTTTTCATTCTTCTCAGACACGTTTAAATGAGCTTAAAAAGATAGACTCAAATGTAAGAGCTTCTCTCATAACTCCAAACACTCTCGCCACTGGGTTTCTGTCTCTGCCCTTCCCTCCCTCAGTTCACCTGGTGGATGTGTGGAACATGATCGAGGCGTTCCGCGACAACGGGCTCAGTACGCTGGACCACAACGCTGAGATCAACGTGTCGCGACTTGAGACCATCCTCTCCTCCATCTTCTACCAGCTGAACAAGCGCTTGCCCACCACTCACCAGATTAATGTGGAGCAGTCTATTGGCCTGCTGCTCAACTTCATGGTGGCCACCTATGACAGGTGAGAAGTGGTGATTTCAAAATGCTGAACCATCAACTGTTGATGAAAACCCTCTGCACACTGCAGACTAGCACATTCCAGAGTCTCAGGGATGCTTCATAGAACATCAAAAATAATCCAGGAACACAAAGAATAACACATAAAAGCAAAATCAACACCGTACAAAGAAAATACAAACCAAGAGTAGTACTATGTTGACCTTTAATCTTATCTTCTACCAACTGTATCACTTTAAAGATAATCCAAGGAAATGTCTGTTCTCCGAGCAGATGTTCTACAAATGCAGGATTTACAATTAGTGCAGAACAATCCTTAATTTTTTACTACTTCTCTGAGCTGCTGTGATGCGTAAAATCATACACAAGCCCCTTATATCGAGAAAAAAGTAAGAATGCAACTTTTTTATTATTATAACCTTATTTAGTGCCTTTAAAAATCTTTACAATTCAGTATATAGCTATTGGCCAATAAGATGTTAAAGGCAGGGACACTAGTGGGTCCCAAAAGGCTAAGGATTTACTCAGGAGTGCAATACTTAACCTCCTTCAACCAACATTAGAGCTGTTGCATTGGCAAAAACCTGCCGATACAGTATGTGTCATGACACACATAGGATATAGTTCGACATACCATGGTATGTTGTGATCCTGTATGCAAAAGGTGATTTTAAAATCTTATTCTAGGAAAACCATCATAGGTCAAAAAACAAACTATCCTATTGTCACATTTACAAAAAAACAAGTATTTCCAAAATAGTCACTTTACAGGAGAAAACTGGAGTAGAAGTCTAATAGTTAAAGACAGATCACAACACTGCTACCCAGCAGTTGGGGGTTTAAACACAACAAAGAATAAATCGCTGGTACCAACCTTTGCATGAAAGCCATTTATTAAAAGTTAACTCTGTGTTTTTAGGAATTTCTATAGTGTATATAGATATATTATGTATATAGTGTATAATTGGTTAGTATAATATAAGTATAATTCTAATTTTCCTCAATAATTTATAACACCCAAGTTCAAGTTTCAAGTTTATTTGTCATTTGCACATCATGTCAGGACATAACATGCATTGAAATGCTTTGGGTGAGGCTCAGATAAAACTCTACAGCAGGACAGCATTATATATATAAAACAGTACAAACATACAATAAATAGACAATATTAAAATAAAAATAAGCTAAAAATATACATATAGTTATAACTGAAATATATAAAGGACTATACAAAACATACAAGATATAAACATAGGATATACATTTACATCATGTGCAAATGACAAATAAACTTGAAACCCCTGGTCAACATGCTAACAGATTACTGTTAAATCATGTAATATATATATATATATATATATATATATATATATATATATATATATATATATATATATATATATATATATAGATATAGATAGATAGATAGATAGATAGATAAAAATCTTCATAATTCAGTATATAGCTGTCAACCAATGGCGGGTCCTTGCCCCTGCACAGTATAGTAATTTCTCTCCTTAAAACACACCTACTAATCCTGGTAATTAACTGAATATTCACCTCATCTGTTAATTAGCAGGATTAGTATGTGTATTACAGCAGAAAGTCACCAAACTATGTTGGTCGTCCGCCCTTGAGTGCCAAAGTTGCACCCCCCTGATCTAAGTCCTAAGAACACTCAAGCAGCTTGACTATAGAGGGATTTTTCGAGGCACTTCTTTTAAACTAATCAGTATTCTGTACAGCTCTCTCAGACTGCACTCACACTGTCTCCACTTCAGGCAGTCTATTATTCTACTAACACTGGAGAACGTGCCAAATCAGCTCGCCTATTTTCACATCCCAACTTTCACAAAGTCTGTGGATCGATCTTACAGAAACAGATTAAGCCCAGTTCTGGAGTAGATTACTTTGTTAATTGAGGTTCTCCACTCATGGTGACTCAAGACTAAGCTAAAGTGACCCCAAATGTAAGAAACTCCATGGCGACTGTCACTAGTCCCTGATGTATGTGTTTGTGCTGCAGCGAGGGCCATGGGAAACTCACAGTCTTTTCTATGAAGTCAATGCTGGCGACCATGTGTGGTGGGAAGATAGTGGACAAATTACGATGTAAGTAAGGTGTTTTTATATGTACATCAATGTTTACATAGGTCTGAACCGAGTCACACCTTTCTGTGGACGCTGCTACCAGCACCACTTTCTGCTTTGTGCAGTGATATGTATGTCCCTGCTTTTCAGCATATGAAATATTTTTCCACTTTCAAAGTCAGGTTGTTTAAGCTTCACTGAAACTGGAACTGTTCAATACAAGTGCATGAAATCCATCACTTTGGATTCTCTGCTGGATGTAAAGTGTCACTTTGCTGCCCTCTTGTGTGTTTATAAGAATTTACCCATTCTTAGCAAAGGCAAATTATTACACTTGATGTAGTTGCATCTCATAAACTATCAAAGCCTTCATATCAATATGCAAACAATTGTTTTTCTATAGAAGAAAAACTAAACAAAACAAAAAAACATACTATACTTTTCTCAGCATTGCATTTACAGCCTTGCCTTGTGCAGTTCCATTAATTGAACACAAGGTGGTGCTGTTTCATGTTAATGTTTGCCAACTATGTTGGCTAAAATCCTCTAAATCTAAATGTGTTCTATCTGAGTTCTTTCACAGTTCACACATATTCTGTGTCGTTCTCCTCTCCTCTCCTCTCTCAGATATTTTCTCTCAGATATCAGACTCCAGTGGGACGATGGTGTTTGCTAAGTTTGACCAGTTTCTGAGGGAGGTGCTGAAGCTCCCTACGGCCGTGTTCGAGGGCCCTTCGTTCGGCTACACGGAGCACTCGGTGAGGACGTGTTTCCCTCAGCAGGTGAGTGAGCAACCCCTTCCCTCCAGTTGGCCTATAGTCAGCAGTTCAACCCACCTCATCTTGGCTGAGCGTCTCTTACCTGTGCTTTGCCAGAAGAAGATATTGCTGAACACCTTCCTGGACGTGATGATGGCGGACCCTCCCCCGCAGTGCCTCGTTTGGCTACCTCTCATGCACCGACTGGCCAATGTAGAGAACGGTACGTGCTGCGAGCACCGTGCGCTGCCGCTTTGTTTACCAGACACCTGCTGTTCCTGAACATACGGCCCAGGATAGACAGGCTTTATGAAGGTCTGAAAACCCCACAAAAACATGGGCGTTGGAAGTTCACACCATCTCACACGAATCAGAAACGATCCCCATAAACCCCCGGCTAAATTCTGGGGCCAAACTGTGCCACATCATGTAACCTTAGCTTCTCCACACACAGCGGCAGAGGCGACCGAGTCTGAGGAAGAATTGGGAAATGAAATGAAACAGTCCGCTGTGGAGTCGTTAAACATCTCTCACTCTTTTGTCGCACTAATCAAAACATGTCTTGTGAACAAAAACAAGCTGCTCTAGCTTTCTGAGGAAACATTTTCTGTTTCCACAGTTTCCTCAGCTCTTCTTCTGAATTTCATATGAGAGCTGAATTTCACTCCAGCCGTGTATGTTTACTTGCAGTAAATGCCGCATTCTCATTGGCTGACAGTCGTCTAATTAATTTGTAATGAATTTACATTAAATTTAAATATTTGAATAGACTGCATAATAACTGCAAGTAAAAAATATTATTAAAAATACATTTTATATTAAAAAAACAAGAGTGAAATAATTAAAATAACAGAAATAATTAAAATAACAGAAGCACATTAAATAAAATATAAATTTGAAATAAATGTGAATAAACATAAGGAAAAAAATATGGACATGTATTTCTATACATTTCAAATACATTTCAAATACATTGCAATCAATCATTCCCAACACCACAAAGTATTTCACAGTATATTAACCAAATATATTTAAAAAAACATTCATTTTAAACATTCATGTTCCACTGTCTTCATTTTAAATATAATTGAATTATATTTGAATTATATTTGAGTGTATCATACATTGAATGTATTGATACACGGTAAAACTCTGTTTATTTGAAATATATTTTGTGTGAGAGCCATCTTACCACATATGGTCACTGGTTAATGTGAAGAACAATGCAAAACACAGAAGTCAGTATACATTCAGTTTGTGTTTAAGTATGTCTTTTGTTGAAACTACATAAAATTGGAAAAAAAAACATATGCAAATAAATGCATTTTATTTACATTGTAAAATATATTTGATAAATAACTTCAATATATATATATATATATATATATATATATATATATATATATATATATATATATATATATATATATATATATATATATATATATTAAATAGGGCATATGCACATACTGGCAGGGCTTATACACATACTGCTCATGATGAATCAGAAATTAGTTATTTTTCATATTATTAATGAGTTGAAGAGAATTACTGTGGCATTAATATAACATATTATGTTCTGAACTATGTATGAATTGTTGAATGGAACCTCTTTCCTATTTGCTTACCACATTTTGTACCTATCTGTAGCCCATGGCCTCATTAAATATATCAACAGAAATGACTAGCATTTGGATCCACAGGACTGTGAGATCATGAGATTATGTTGATAATGTTATTTTGGGGTCTAGAGTAGATTTACATGTTTAAATTTTTCTAAAACACAATGTGTTTTTAATGTTCGTCTTTATTCACCCTCTGTCTGAAAGGCTGTTAAAGCCCACCTCCAACAAAGCCCAGTGTGCTTTGATTGGTCAGCTTGCCCATTCTGTTCTGATTGGCGTCCTGCTACAAGTTTGATCTCCACACTGATGTGGCTATTCTTACAATGGCATCAGTTCTGCTGTATCAGTTTGAGCCTGAGGTCGATTCTGAGCGTTAGATAGAACCTTCACAAGCTAGACAGGAGCGTTTCAGGGTTTCACTATTTTAGCTCTCTGTGTGTTGTCTGAGGGAGTGCCAAGCTTGCTGGTAAGTGAGCAATAAGGCTTGTGTTATGAGATGATGCAACCTTGTAACAGAGAAAAAGGCTGGAATTCCAGCAAGCTGTTTCAGGCAACTGAGAAAAATTGGCTTCTGTGAAAGAGAGTTTCTCCCTGTCGTGTGTATTATGGACTTCATATCTTCGCAGTTTACAAACACAAAAGCTACATAACATACTAAAAGAAAGGGAAAACTTTAAAATCATAATAGTCTCCATTTAGAAAAACCTATAATCTATAAATACAGTGTAAAAGTTTAATTCACTGTGTTGCAGTTAATCCAGCTTAACAGGACCAGTTATGCTCCCTTCGTAATGGAACATGAAGATGGTCAGTGATAATGAATCCACAATAAAATAAATACTACACAGTAAAAAGTAAAGTATGAATTAGAAAAGAGTATTGTGATATACTGTGATGTAATTTATTAGGATTATTATAATGATGGTGATTACTGTTACTTATAAAATAATAAAATAATAATTCCTATAAAACTATAGTAAAATAATTTACTAATAAAACAATATTTTATTAACCCTTTCATGCACAAGCTGAGCAAACCCCTTCTAATGCACAACATGTACCTGAGTATCTCTTTGGCATATCTATTGAAATCAGTTTATTTTTAATATTATTTAATGTTCCAAGTATTCATTAAAAATCTTGTTTTTACCACCTTAATATCACCTTAATAATTATTTTAAATTGCATTTATTTACTTGTTCCAGACTGCAAGTGTTTAAAAATAGGTCCTATCAAATTCCATAGTGAATACATAAGGGTCGGTTTTGACAACATGTAGTGTGTTATACGTGATACAGAAATTAAAAGGATTTGTGAGAAATTCATGGAATGATTAAATTAATTTATTGCAAATATAGAAAATAAAATCTCAGTCGGGTGACTTTTGACCCAGGTTGTGGGTTAGAATAGTCAAATACATTAATTTATTACATTAATTACATACATTTATTTTGTAATCCTGCATTGTCAACATTACAAACAATAAGATGATTTTTTTAACTAAGATACTGTTTGTATGACTAACGCTTCCAGGCCATTGGCTGCTTGCCTTGTATCACTTACTAGGCATCATTTGAGCAAACTTACATTTAAGGCAAGTCACAAATGATTAGCTGACCGAAAGACTAAAACAAGTCAGATAGGCAGCTTCTTGCTCGCGAGCTGGCTCTTTGAATTGTACTTCATTGTTATGGTTACAGTGTTCGCATCACTTCATCACATCAACAGAAAAAATGCTCCAGGCAAGAGGCTACGTGTGAATACGGCCTAATGAAACATCTCTTGTCTCTTCCAGTCTTCCATCCGGTGGAGTGCTCGTACTGCCGGAGTGAGAGCATGATGGGTTTTCGCTACCGGTGCCAGCAGTGCCACGGCTACCAGCTTTGCCAGAATTGCTTCTGGCGTGGCCATGCCAGCGGTCCCCATAGCAACCAGCATCAGATGAAGGAGCACTCCTCATGGGTACGGAGCACTTACGCACACGCATACCTAAAGAAAGTCCCACTTCAGCGTGGCATTAATGAGACCATCTCTACAGAATGTATATCACTGGCGCGGGCTGTGGCCTATTTGCCTGCCTGGCACTGAGTGATAATTGAGCTCCAGAGTTGCGTTTCTCCGCAGAATGTCATTCCCCTCTGATGAAGGATTTCATGGGGTTTTTACGTTGCTCTGCAAGTGGGTTATATTGATTACATTTTCAAATCTCCCCCATTGGCCCCAAGCTCAATCACTCTGCTGGAAATTGAAGCCCAGGAAAGAATTTGCAGCGCTTCCTAAATCCAATTCTAAGAGATTTTCTCTCTCTCTCTCTCTCTCTCTCTCTCTTACTGCCACTCTATCTCTCTTACCCGACTGCCACCACAAAGATGATTGTTTTCAACCCCAGAGCACTGAACAAGGTCATGCCAGTTCAGGGTTTTGCTGAATCAAACCACATTTTTTATGAGTGTTGAAAGTAAAGAGATGCTCTAAAACTTTGTAAGTGCATGTCCTGATCTCCTAGACACAACTTAACCCTAGTTATAGGGTTAAAGGGGGGTGGATTTTCAAGGAGAGGTTAATTTAGTCTAAGGACAGGCCCAATCAGTGTCTACATGAATTATTCGGGACTATATAACTTATTCAAGCATGAAGACTTCATTGTCTTTTTCGAGTGCTATAGCTTTTTTACTACTGTGGGCTTAAGGAGAGTGATTGGTATTCAGTTCGTCTCAGTATGCCTAGCTTTGTCTTTGTTTCTGTCCCTTTTGCAGAAGTCCCCGGCCAAGAAACTGAGCCATGCCATCTCTAAGTCTCTGGGTTGCGTGCCCATAGGAGAGCCTCCCCACCCTGTGTTCCCCGAGGCAGCCGAGAGACCACAGGACCTGGCACACCCTACGTAAGTACCATGGAGCTCTTTATGTCTGACTTATAGAGCTTGGTCTAGGTCAGACCACGACACACCACCACCAGACAACAACATACAAGCGTCAAGCTCATCGTCGGATGGTGGGGAGTTTTTATGGTGAGGGTTTTTCACAAATAGAAGTGAGCAAAGCCAAAGCACAGGACAAACACTAAATGGGGGTCAGGGAAGCTGTGTTTCCTAGCAGACATCAAATGAAACAGCATAGTGTCTGTGAACAAGACAATGATGTGGACTGAATCCTGTTCTGTAGCTCTTTACTGTGGGGAATGAATTAATATGCATATGTGATGCTTTTGTCTAATTACTGATGAAATTGGAGCATATCTGTATTTTCACTGGGAGCATGCCGAGATATTCACCCACACAGGCTTAGAATAAACCTTCGTCTCTGCTTTGAACGCGGTGCCCCAAAAAAAGGATAAGCATCTGAAATCATAACAAAATTAAAACACTTCAGCCGTGTGTAAATAATCTGAAGCAAATTTTTTAAGGTGACACAACGTTTTACCCCACTGACCCCAGCAAACATTCTCTCATTTTACAGTTTACTCACATTTCTCAGGTGTTAATTAGATTTTTTAACATTACTGTGGATCCTACAGCACGTAACAGCAAGAACTTTACATTTACGTCTTCATATAATACAGCTTTTAGTGTTAGCTAGAGCTAAACGACCACAGAGCATAATAATTAATTTTTAATTAATTGTTTTTCCTCGTCTGCAGTTCTGCAGTTGGTATCAATCCCTCAGAATATTTCGTTACCTGTGCTGCTGTGTACTGACCAAGGTTGGAAAAGTTGTCAGTTTGTTGTTCCAATTTTCTCCTTCCATCTTAAATGGTGCAGCAATTAACAGCAGTTACCTGAGATAGCAAAACAAATTAAGTGGTATTCGACAATGCAAACAAGAAGCTGGCAAATAAGCAACTGATCTCAGCTTTATGCCAGACATGACATGGTTAGTACATGGTTTGTTGAATGTAGCTGGATATTGCCATTAAAAATAAAATGTATTAAGTCAGGTACAGCCAACAACAGAGCAGTTCCTATGATTAGCCCTTAGCTTCCACATAATCCTAGTAAGAAAAAAAATTTTTCTTCTTCATGGAGGCAGTTCCAGTGCCGTGGGCAGAGATACTCAACAGGGGGGGCCGGTATGATTCTAATGAACCCCCACTAGACATGGGAAGGGGAGCCAAATGTGAATGGCTTGTTGAATCCCGTGTTTTCTATAATCTAGGCAGTCCACATTTCACAGTTTGTGGGTTGGAAGGCTCTCCAGATACACCAATATATGAACAGTTCCTTTAAAGTGAGAAGTTGTACTGTCTGTCTGTCTAAGCTGTCTAAGCTTGGCCTCCAAAGGTTTTTGAAAACGTTCTCCAGGGGATCTTCAGTGTTTTCATGTGGACAGGAGTGATTTGGGAGTTTATAATTTGTCTCGACTTTATCATTAATCCAGAGAACGGAGGAGTCTGTATTTCTTGTAAATCAGGATACACCTCAGCTGCAAAAAAATGTATGACTTGATGAAGATCATTAATCAGTCAGATTTGAAATTAAGCTTAAACCCTAATGAAGCTATAGCAGTGTAACAATCCTAGCCAGTGGTATAATTTTGAAAATAATTTAATTTAAAGTCAGCCTTTGAATCTGCGTAAGATGGAATTAAATTATGGACATCTGATGACCAGCAGGTTAAAGTCTACTGTATTTGTGCAGTGCTCGTGCTCAGAGTGTTTATCTTGAGGTGTATAGTGTAACGTTTTATGGGATGTTATTTCTGCTTCCTATTTTGGAATGCTCAAAGTCCAATTTTTCCATTTCTTCAGCAGACAGAAATTTTAGAAAACACTGTGGAGTAAATTGTGCTGAAAAGCTTAAATATTTGTGAGGCCTTAATCAACAGGTGGCTGGTCGCTTAATGGTCCTGCAATGAGAATGGGTCTAATTTAAAAACACTTCCACCCTCACTGTTCAGCAACAGGACATTGACTTTACTCGTAAGGGAGCCAGCCATACATGCCATTACACACCAGAAATTTGCTTTGCGGGTAGCTTTTGTTTACTGTTTGCACCAGTAACTGCCCTAATGGAATTTTTACCGAGCTTTTTATAGAAGCTGTCCAGAACAAATACATATTTGAAGTCTTTATTTCATGACTGCTTGAACCCCGGGGGCAGGCATGCTTTAGTCATGACCTGAAGGTTAGGGATCCGGTCTTGTGACCGCTGGTTCGATCCCTGGGACAGGCAGGCCGCGACTGAGGTGCCCTTGAGGAAGGCACCTAACCCCAACTGCTCCCCGGGTGCCGTGGATAGGGCTGCCCACCACTCCAGGCACGTGTGCTCACTGGCCCGTAGTGTGTGTGTTCACTAGTGTGTGTATATGTGGGTGTTTCACTGCACGGATGGTTTAAATGCGGAGGTCAAATTGCACTGTGTGCAAACACATGTGGCTAATTCTAATTCTTCTAATTCTTTAGACCCTCCTGCCCCACCATAGTTGAATTGGGTTCAGGGTGTTGTATTAGTGCGTATATGTCCCTGAAAAAGAGTCTTCTTGAAGGCAGTATATGTTTCTCTAAAATCTCAATATACTTTTGTGTATTAATGCTGAATCACAGAGGAGTCGGTTGTTTTTGGCAGGGACGCTGACACACTGACCGCATACCATAACAGACGCTTGTTTTTGGACTTTCGCTAATAACAGTCTGGTTGGTCCTTTTTGTCTTTGGTCCGAAGCACAAGGTGTCCTTTTGTCCAGAAGTATCTGGAATACTGATTTGTCTGACCACAGTACATGTTTCCTCTGTGTGATGGTCCATCCCAGATGCCTCTGAGCTCAGAGAAATTGACACCACTTCTGCACATGGTTAACTTTTAAGTGCCGTTTCTGAATGTAAATGTAAAAGTAATGTGTGGTTATAGCCGTCATAACCGGTTCTCTGTGCAGGGTCGTCTGGGAGATCAGAAATTAGAGATGGGACCGATCCGATACAATATCGGTATCGGGGCCGATATTGACGTAATTTAATGTATCAGATATCGGGCTGATCCACTTACCGTTCCATTTTTTATTTCATTTCTGTTTAGTTTTGCACATTATTTCAACTATTTGAAATCTTGTTGAAGTTGCTGCTGCTGCTGATACAGTTTTCTCAATACTTTAAGTGTTTAGATCATGCAGTCAGTCATATTGTTGTATTTAACATACTAGAAAGGTTTTTGATACATAAGATGTTTATTTCAGTTTTGTGTTTTAAATATTTGATATAAAAGAAAACTATTGTGTTTGTATATGCCTTTGGAATGCATTTATATTAAATGCATGTGTGTACTCCTCTAAGTGCTGTGTCTATTTCAGCCTCTTTATGTAACCTTAAACATAGTACCAATGATAATAAACTAAAGAGCCCTTATTTCAGTATTTGTATCGGTATCGGTATTGGCAGTTATATATTGGTATCGGATCGGAACTGAAAAACACTGGACCGGCCCATCACTATCAGAAATCACGGGTGAGACCTGCACCCATGCCCTTTATGCACCGAAATTCTTCCCAATTCCTTGATTCACTTCATTTTATGTGCTGTGGAAGGAGAAATATGCAAACTGCTTCCAATGTTTCTTTGAGTAAACACTATTTCAGTAATTTTCTTATGCATTTGTTGGGGAATTGTGATCACCTGTTTGAAATCACATCAATATTTAGTGTTTCACCTTCACCCTTCAGTACTAGCCCTAAATTGCCCTGTCGCAACTTTTTTAGAATGTGTTGCAGGGCTGAAATCCAGGATTGCATATATATTAACAAATTAAATGAATAAAATGGACCAGACAAAACATGAATTATCTCAAGTTCAAAGTCAAAGTATATATAAGACAAACATTTTTATGAGCTTTTTCTATATTTTTCCAACTTTTTTTTATTTTTGGGTTGTGCAAGAAAGTACAGTCATGGCCATAAGTTTTAAGAGTAGCACAAATATTGGTTTTCACAACGTTTTCTGCCTCAGTTCTTATGGTGGCAATTAGTATTAACTCTAGATTGTGAAGAGTGATCAGATGAATTGCAATTAATTGCAAAGTCATTCCCTGCCAAGAAAAAATTACTTTAACAAAAAAATTACTGCATTCCAGCCTCTGCATTTCAGCCCTACAGAATAGCCTGCAAACATCATTTCAGTGATGATCTCGTTAGCTCAGGAGAAAAGGTTAATGAGGACAAGACAGCTGATATCACTTTCTCATGCTGATGTGAAGAGCAGACTGGTTGCTTTAAAAGGATAGTGGTGCAATCCAGGAGCACAAGGCAAAAGTGATAACCGTGTGGCTTGGTAAACAAAACATTGAAATTTTGGGTCCATGGCCTGGAAACTCCCCAGATCTCAATCCCATTGGGAACTTGTTGCCAATCCTCAAAAAGAAGGTGGACAAACAAAAACCCAGAAACTGTGATCATCTCCAAGCACTCATTAGGCAAGAATGGGTTGCCATCATTCAAGCATATCCAGCATGCTGAGGTGAATTGCAGAAGTCTTAAAGAAGAAGGTTCAACACTGTAAATATGAAGTCTTTGCTAAAACTGGACGTATTTGTTAATAAAATGTTAATAATTGTTCTTCATTATACCATATAAACATCTGACAACAGGTTCTAAACAAACTGAGACAGCAAACTTTGTGAAAACCAAAATTTGTGTCATTCTCAAAACTTTTGGCCACGACTGTAAATGCGAATATATGTAATTGAAGATAATTGCTGGGATTCTTGTCAATGTTTATACTCAATCTGTCAGCAAAGACATAGCAGAAAAAGCAGGAGAGAGACGCTTCAAGTCAGAGGATTCTATTTAAAGCTCCACAAATTACTAACGTCATTTCAAATCATCTCGCTAATAAAGCAAGTCTATTACATATCGTAATGCTACCAGCCTAGCGTTTCGAGAGGGGCTTCAGCTGCGTAGTATGCAAAGCTGCGCCGGCTCGCATCTCCCCCCGTCTGTTTAAAGGACGTTTGTTGTTATTGTTGTCGTTGTTTGTTAATTTAACATGTGTTTACGTGTTGGCTGTGTTTCATCGTGTTGTGCTGTGGGTTAATTAGTGTGGGTTAGCGTTTAGTGTGAGGTTGGCGCCACAAATTTGCAGTGTTTTGCCACAAAAAACATCAGAGGCAAACATTGTGCATGCAGGAAAACGGGCAGCAAGGGAAAATGTGCCATCCAGCACCCTTGACTCACAAGGCATAGCGAGGCAGGTCACCAATAGCCATACAACTTTCCTTTATGGTGAACAGTGAACACTACAAACACACTAAACAACTCACATGGAGCACCTCCTAAACTAGAACAACATCCAGAATAACTAGTTTCTCTCTACAGGAGCAGGGTTTATTGGGTGCCATAATGGATTTCTATATAAGCTCTAGTTTAAATTCAGGTGTTTTAAACTTTGTATATCTCCGTTTTTAAATATGCATTTCTCTCAAAGCTTGTACTTGAAGTCTGATTTGTATTATTGTAGCTGTTAGCTTTCTGCTGCCTCTTCTAGGGCAGAATATGTCCAGTTATGAAGAGAATATAAAGTGGAAACCACTTCAAGTCAGTCTGTTAGCAGCCACCGGTGATGTTCGTCATCTGGTTGCGTTTTATAGGCGCCCATTTCAAAGCTAACAACTGGGCTTTTCCAAGGAGTCATTATGAAGCTGCATCTGTGTCTGCTGAAGCTCTGTGCTATTTATGCATGTAGCTTTGCTGCTCTTGCCGTAATTTCGTCTTCACTCGGCTGCCAGAAATTCCAGAACAACTAAGCCTTTTGTGCTGCCGCTCACGACTCTGGTGAAGATGTTCTCACTGCAATAAAAATGTAAAATGATGCTGCTGGTCATATAGAAGTTACATGACTATGAGGGTCAGTGTTTCTTCCTACTACCTTGCTAACAACATATTTACAAACCTAAGGTCTGATGTTTTTCAGAGATGGTATCTGGCAATGTGTGCCGGGTTCAAATCCATTCTGACGCTGTTTGTGAGTATGTGCACTGAGACATAGCTTTGACATGTGCTATATGTGGTACTGAGATTATGGGTGTGTCTCAAAACCTAGTGAGCTCCTACATAGACAGCATTTTACGTCAAAGTATGCGCTCCCGACTGTAGGCGGTCCCAATTCATACATACCTGAAACATGGGGTGTGTCTCAAAACCTAGTGAGTGTGTAAGTAGGCTGTCTAGCTAGTAGCTGTTTAAGTAGCAGTGTTCTCTCCTCATCTCTCCTCATAAAACAGATTACTGAGACGCTCTAGTTAGAGAGAGACTGCGTCACGGCTTGTTCCCGCCCACTGCAGCACGCTACCGGTGGTTTAGCTGGTTGCTAAGTTACCAGCCAGCATCCAAAACAATAGCCCGTTGCTTAAAATCCGCTAGCATAAATGCTAATAGCTCGAGTATAAAACTGCAAAATGGTCAATGACTCGTTGAAAATTTGTAAATAAAATTCTGTTTTGTGTGATTATATGAACAGAAACACATTAAACACCAGCGAGAATCAAAATAACTTACATGTTAAAACCACTTCACTGCTTGTAGATTTGCCTGTGTTGCATCATGGGATTGTCTTAGTGGCTGAGGAAGCATTTGATGCTTCCTTAAAATCAGGTCTAAATAAGGTTCCTCAGTAGACAGCATGTTTAAGGTATGTATGAATTGGGAAAGCCTACATGTCGGGAGCGCATACTATGATGTAAAATGCTGCCTTTGTAGGGAGCTCACTAGGATTTGAGACACACCCATGCTGTCTACTGAGGAACCTTATTTAGACCTGATTTTAAGGAAGCATCGAACACTTCCTCAGCCGCTAAGGCAATCCCATGATGCAACGCAGGCAAATCTACGAGCAGTGAAGTGGTTTTAAAATGTGAGATATTTTGATTCTCTCTGGTGTTTTAATGTGTTTCTGGTCATATAATCACACAAAACAGTATTTTATTATCAACTTAGTAATGAGTCCTTCACCATTTACAGTTTTATACTCGAGCAATTAGCATTTATACTAGCGGATTTTTAAGCCTCGGGCTATTGTTTTGGATGCCGGCTGGTAACCACCGGTGGCGTGCTGCAGTGGGCGGGAACAAGCCGTCACGCAGTCTCTCTCTAACTAGAGCGTCTCAGTAATCTGTTTTATGAGGAGATATGAGGAGAGAACGCTGCCACTTACACAGCTACTACCTAGACAGCCTACTTACACACTCACTAGGTTTTGAGACACACCCGTAGTCCAGGTTAAACTATAGGCCAGTGTCTGAATACTGTTGGTGTCTGTTAGCTATATGCTGATGAAGATGCAGGCAGCATTGCTCTTTTTATTGAAAATGCTGATACCACTGAGATAACAGTTGAGATCCTTGATAGTAAATTCCCCAAAATCCAACACAGAATGACACCAGCACCTCATTAAACTAACAACTTATTTACAAAGTGGCAATCCAGAGGGATTGCTTGCTAATTGCGTTTGCACACAGTGGAATTTGACCTCTGCATTTATTCTATCCGTCCAGTGAAACACCTACATACACACACATTAGTTTACAGTGAGCATGCTTGCCCAGTGCGGCTGGGTGGACAGTAGCAGTTGGAGGGCAGTTGTGTGGTGGGGTGCCTTGCTTAAGGCCAAGTCAAGTCAAGTTTATTTGTGTAACGCTTTTTACAACGATGTTGTCTCAAAGCAGCTTTACAGAAGTACAAAATATATCCCCCAGTGAGCAAGCCAGAGGCAACAGTGGCAATAAAAAAACTCCCTCAGACTGGAGGAAGAAACCTTGGAAGGAACCAAGACTCACAAGGGGAGACCCGTCCTCCTCTGGTCAAACAGTATTTACAGATTAATAAACTAAATACCAAAGAAAAGAGTTTCTGTTTAAAATCTAGATAGCAAAGCTTTAGAAGCTGCACAGGTAGAGGCAGTCTCTGACTAAGGCAGTCTCTGACTAAGGCAGTCTCTGACTGAGGCAGTCTTTGACTCAGGCAGTCTCTGACTCAGGCAGTCTCTGACTGAGTCTCTATGTAAAGGGTTCGTGAGCTGAAACAGTCCCATCCTATCTCAAAGCTGGTGCATCTGGATTGTACAGTGATGTAATGGAGGCTGGGCACTTCAGTGGTGTCCAGGGGTTCAAACTGAAGACCTTCCAGTCACAAGCCCAGTTCCGTATCTTTCAGCCCATGACTGCCCCTCAAGCCTGAGGGCCTTTGCCAGCAGTCTGCAGTATAAATATCTCCGGGAACATAAACATCAACAAACAATAAAATAACTTTGCTGCTCAACTTATTTTGATGCATATGGAAACACTGCCAGAAGGGTTTCTTCTAGAAAGTTTTAGAGTTTTATTGGAAAGGAACACATTTCTGCTGCAAGAACTCAGTTCCCTTGTTACGATGGTAACCGGGTTGATGAACGGAACTGGAAGTGAAAAGTGTAAACGTTAGTCATTTGTGAAATGTCACCGATGACCTCAATAACTAAAGCTGCCTGTTTCACGGTTTAATGTGTAAATAACATCTCTCTCCACTAGTGCTCTCTCTCTCTCTCTCTCTCTTTCTCTCTGTTCTTCTGATTCACAGTTCAGGAAAACACAGCCAAGTCTGTTAGTCGTAATTAAAACAAGCTCGACAGTGGCTGGTAGACCCCTGAAGAAACTGCACAACAACAACAACAAGAACACGTTTCAACAGAGCGTGTTTCTAATGCACTGTAATGTAAACAGTTCCGATACATATGCTGTAACTCTTTACAGCTTCTGTACTTTAGGAATGTTAAATTGTATGAATCAGAATCAGAAATACTTTATTGATGTAAGGGGGAAATTGCAGCTTTTACAGTAGCAGAAGAAGAATATACACTCTAATAATAATTTACAACATAAAAGAAATTTGTAGTATGTACACATATATAAGTCATATATTACAATAGAAGAATAAAATGTAAAGAATAAAATGTAAAGTGACTGTGTCTATAATATTAAGTACAGATATACTGTATACAGCAGGAAGAGTTTAGAAGTAGGAAAGTTATTGCACATTTGAGTCGATATAACACTACAATACTACTAAAGGTACTATTCAAATGTTGGGACACATCCCCTCAGAAGGATTTTTCTTATGATTTCTATTTTCCACATTTTATATTGATAGTGAAGGTAGCAAATTATGCATATAGATGAACACAGGGACCAATGAAAGGGTTAAACAAGTTCAAATCTTCTCTTTTTTAATTCTTTTAGAAATAAACCTTCACTTCGTTCTGATACAGTTTCACACACTCCTGATAATTCTCTCAATACATTTCATGAGGAGCCAGCTGAGATGATTTTTTAACAAATCTGAAAAAATATACATAACATCAACATATTTATTATTAAAAAACAAAAGAAATGTTTGCAAATGTTCCAAAATCACTTCCTTTTTATATTAACTTTCATTTATGTGCTTAAAGTAAAAGTAAAAAAAGTTAGTTAAAGAAAAATAAAAGCTTTTGCCTTCTGTAAAGTTTTATTTGGGGAGCATTTTTGAATATATGAAGGATTTGTTTGCAAAATGCATTGCAAATAGAAAACATTTTGGAGTTAAATCATTTATATCGTGTGTGTGTGTGTGTGTGTATGTGTGGAAAGTAAGAGACCACCTTTCATGTATTTAATTTCCAGTCTAAATGGCTAATAAGTACAAGCCATTAAATTTTCTAAGGATATGTCTAGGAATCAGATATAACATAATTAACTGGTATCAGAGAGGGGGAAATGAAAGGGAACTAAATCATTGAAAAAACTTTTCCTGGAGTTTCCAATAGTGGAGTTCAAATAATAATTATAAGATAGAATAATCGAGTTTCTGGGTTTTTGTCCATTCTTCCTCTGTGAGAAGGCAACTCAGCATTATAGGTCTGAAAAGATGTGTAAAAGCAGTTACTGAGAAAAAAAAAACATTTGCAAATCCAACAAAGAAGTCTCTGATGGTCTTCGAATGATAACCTGACCACCCCAGAGTCTAGACCTCAACAACACTGAATGACTGAAGACTGGACTTTGGCTGTAAGCCAGTAGAAGCCAGTAGTCTCCCCAAAATATTGAATATCTTGTGCTCAATGGCTGATTTTGGAATAAGATGCACTTAAATATAAGTATTTATACTAAAAATGTCTTTAATATTATATAAATGCCTGTTCAGCTAGCTCAAGAGTGTCCAAACTTTGACTGGTTGTGCTGTAATGATACAAGTACTGGGTTGTGCCTGTAGGAGTGCCGTGTGGATTTTTATTGGGCTGAAGTGTTTTAGTGTTGTGGAATGTACCGTTAAATCAAATATTCATCCACTTTTTTACAGCTGTAACTACATTCATCTTCTCATCAATAACAGTCCACATTATTTCTCTATTTTTCTCGTTTCCGAGAGAGCGAAGGTTTGATCCGCGAATCCATCACGGGAGAAAAAAGTAATTAAGGTATGCCGAGGAGAAAGATATTTGTGCGTAAAATATATATACGACTGTGGGTTTCTGTTTTACTGCACTGTAAATCTGGGGAGTTGAATCAATCTTGAGTTGTTATGGGGGGCTGCTGCTCACAGGAACTGACCCTAGTTTTATTTAGTGGCCGGCACACGAATGCAGGAATTTATGAAGACCATAAAGCAAAAACATATTACATGCATTCTGCTGCTTCAGAAAAAGAGCTTTGAAGTTTCATTTCATTTTTCAAATTGAGGGCACTACAGTGTTTTATCATATACTGCGCTGCTGCATTAGTGTGATATGAATGCATGGATTCATATTCATGTGATAGTGTTTTATATGACACCATAGGCTCATCCTGCTGCGAGCAGTAACGTGACAGTTACACTGAAGTGGATTGAATTGCAATGAATTAATATGCATACACGGCGCGTTTGAGTGAATTCTGTATTTTGGGTGGGTGTCTGCCAGGATGTGCAGCTTTAAAATATGAAAATTTTTGTCTTCTCTTTCAACTCGTCAGTAAGTGAACATCAAACACACATAACAGTTCCATTGCTTTCTGGATTATCCCTTAAAAGTGGACCTGGGATGTGACTGAAACCGACTGAAACCTGTCACCAGTGATCATGCGAGTCAAAGCAGTGTTCGATGTTTTAGAACAGAACAAATAAAAGCATCCAGCACTACAATGGCACTGCACGCGGGTCGGGGGCCTCCTGTGGGGAGCAGGTAATGGCTAGAGTGCATTCTCATGCTCAGATGGCATTTCGGAGTTGGTGGTGGTGAGGCACACAAAAGCTGGGGAGCTCTAAAGTTAATGGACACCGCTCATGGTGGCACGTCCTCACCCGGGCGCCGGTCTGTGTCCCCATAGAGCGACACGGGCACTTAAATCTGTTTTCTCTCAGTTTTCTGCTCTTTCGATCTCTACTCTGACATAGTCGACAACTGCCAAAAGCTATTTGGTTGATTGTAACTATTTTATTCACTGGGATGCGCCCATCAAGAATTTTTCCAGCCAGTTCTTTATGACTGATATTTTTTGTTTGGGTACTAGGGGTGTGTTTAAAAAAATCGATTTATCGTTTCAAATCTTTGAATAATCTGATATTGATTCGTATAAACCCGAGATTGATCCTTAAAATTAGCATTCCAGCCCCCCTGCCCAACACCCCCGAACTTGTAAGCAGATGTCTGGCGACATTTTGGATTCAGAAACCAGGACGGTATATAAACATATAAACACTAATGTTTTAGTAATGGTAGGTTGAGTGTTCTTTGTACGTTTACCACATTAGTTCTCTGAAAATCTCTTTTCATATTCAAACAAAACATATTATTGTAACTGAAATATCCCTAAATGAATCGATATTGAATCAAATCGAACATTGAATTGAATTGGGTCCTTGTGAATCGGGGGGATCGAATCGATCCAGGAAATCAGTGGCGATACCCCGCTCTATTTGTTAGCCACAGATTCTTTTCTAGCTGTAGGTCATCAGAAAAAGTGGCACTGGTTTAAATGCACTTTGTACTTTGTGAGCTAAATGAATACAGAGATATGATACTATTAAATGGTGGTTTTATTTGATACCAATTTTTTATACATAAAAAAATTAGGAGGGGTGGAACATGTCGATGTGCTATGCATTCATATTCTAATGTTACCTGTTAATGTTTATACCATGTGCACAGCTTGCATGCATGTCATCTTAAGAGCTATTTAAATTCTTGAGGTCAAAACTCAATTTGCGACCAGTAAGGCAGGGCAAGGAGGGGGAACTCTGAGAAACTTGGGGCTGGAGTTCTGGGTGGCTTTTACTGCTAGGTTTTGAAGCCAGGCCCTCCCTTGCCAAGCGAAGAGTGAGTAGGATTTGGAAGAGATGGAGGAGCTGGGGAGGTGGTGGGTGTGAATTTCTTCACGAGAAGGTGAGGGCAGAGGAGTCGTTTATATAGAGCGTGTAATGTTGGAAAGGAGGAGTTTGGGTCCTTCTCCCAAACTTAAGTTATTTTATAACTTCAATTAGAGTCATGTGTTAGGAAATGTTCTATAGGGCTCTAAAACTATCCTACATGAATTCAGTGTGCTTCAGACAAATAGATATTCTCCAGCAGAACTTTCTCAACACGTGTTACACTACCATCTAAAAAAATAAACCCCTCAAAATCACCACCTCTAGAATGGATAAGGCCTTCAGAAAAAAAGCCCCATACATTGATACATTGCTTCAAATTTTGATACTTAAAAACACAGGCACTTCAGATAATTGAAAAAAGTTACATATTCTTTACTTTGCATTTTGCAATTATTTCAATTTGTAATTATTAATAACCTCAAACAGGCGTGTCCAGTCATTTCCACACAGGGTCAGTGTGACTGTAGGTTTTCATCCCAGACAAGCGGCTGCTCACTTTCCTTTACTTGGTAAATCAGTCTGAACTGATCATGCATAGTCCTGCTTTGTTGGAATAAGCTCATGCAGCTACTTGCTAAAGATAAGATTAGACATCACTGACTTAAAGCTTAAAGCCCTTTACACACTGAGCATGATTTTTAGGACCTAGATGAATTTTAATGTGTGTTTATTTGATATCTTGCTCACCAAACACTCAACTAGATACTATTGGGTCTCCAGCCACCAATTGTTGTTAATTTTAAAAATAAACAAAAATCTAAGAGGCAAAGCCATAAAAAAACACAAATAAAAGTTTTTATGTTGGGACGACATGGAAAAGTTACAGTCTTTAAAGCCAAACTGTGAAAAAGGTCACATGATCCCGTTCCAGCTGATGTTATTGCTTAATGTATAGCATTTGCGCTTGTATACCATGGTGCACTGCTGATATGTTTACGCTAAATGTTTCACCCCCAACCCTATACTTTGCACATGCAGCCAGCTTGAATAACCCAGTGGCAATTGTCCTGTTATTTAATGCTGGTGGTCAGTGGCTGGAAGTGATTGGCAGAAGGTCACATAGATTTTTAAAGGTTACTTTTAACATCCCGAAATTCCTGTTTTAACAATCAGCTGAAACATGCCTCTGCACAGTGTGCTCTCAGAATAGTCCGGTGTGTTTGCATTCCCAGATGTAAGGTGGACGTCACTGCGGTAGCACAGAGATTTCAGCTCATATGAGGTGGGCAGTTTCTTATCCTTGCCCATCCTGCCTGATCTTTCCATTCCCTTGTTTTGATGCAGCCCCTGTGTGTGGCAGCCTATGTCATAGAGTTTCTAAAGGTTCTTTGAAAAACTGTAGTTCATGGAAACAAGACATAATTTGCAATTTATTTATTTTCTGCCAAAATTTCATTAAAGTGCTTAACATTTACAAAACATTTGCATGGAAACCAAGCTACAGTTTTTCTGTCTCTGGCATGGCAACAACCAAGAAGATAAAATGTTTATGTCCCAGATATTAAAAGTATTAGTTAGTCAGCATCATAGACCTCACATACATTTATCAGTAGTGAATGCATTTATTTCTTAACAGCCGTAACTCTTACTGGAGGAGTCTGATAGCCTGCTAGTTACCTCACGTTAAGACTATTAACCTATTTTTTTTTTTTTTAAAGATATAGCGTCATCAAAATGCAAGCTTGCTGGCTTTCTCACACTGTTTACATCATAAAATGTATCACAGAAGTCAAAGATGAACATAAATAAACCAATAGGATATCACCTTTGAAGTAAGTAAAGAGGGTGACCTAGGATCACGTTTGACTGTTGATTCTGACCCTGCAATTCCGATCGTGTGCCCTTCACTCTTTCACTCTAAAACAACCCAATATTATCAGCTCCTGTGGACGGACCTTCGTATGCATGCAAATAAACAGTCAAATATGCCGAGAAGCAGAACTTCGGTGCCTTTAAGGATCATTGTGAGCAGCTCCTCTGCTAAATATAGCGCATGCATGGAGATCAATGATAATTTACTGAATCTCATCAGAGAATCAGTAAACTTCACAATCCTTTTAAAGCCCTAGAGTAGTTTCGGGCCTAATGATAATATCGACTTGAAATCCACTCTGACCAAAGGGCACATTTGCATCCCCAGCTTTGAGTCTATTCTTGGAAATTCAAGTTGTGAGGAAATAAAAGCAGGTGCCAAAACAGGCATGTGT
Source organism: Megaleporinus macrocephalus (assembly GCA_021613375.1). Taxonomy (NCBI): domain Eukaryota; kingdom Metazoa; phylum Chordata; class Actinopteri; order Characiformes; family Anostomidae; genus Megaleporinus; species Megaleporinus macrocephalus. Next base: position 38,552,084 of record CM038712.1, read on the forward strand.
ACCATCCTTAAAGAATCTGACAGTGTCTGAGTGCGAGAGTTGCTATATTTCTGTTTGTCAAGGCAGATGTTTGCTTTTAACAATAGAATTACAGAAAAAGACGCTGAGAAAGTGGATTTTTAAAAGAAAACTGAATTAAACAGCTTAACCGAATGGTGTGTATGACTGGAGAAAGAAAGGATCCTCTAATATACATGTAAAATATACACAGCACCTTTATTAAATACTTGGTTGTCAGGGACGAAATATAGCTTGTCGCTTTTGCAGTATAGACAGAGTGAGACGAGTCTAGATTCAGCTTCAGATTCCCCTGCAGTCAAATACTGTATTGAATTATTGTTTGAGCCGCCCACGGAGCAGCCAGTGTCTGCCCTTTACTAACCAAATCTCAATCCTCCCATGTTTGCGCCATTCAGTGTAAGACTGGGACGCTGCAGACATGCTTTAATAGATTCTGACAAACATTGCAGAGGACCTGTGTTTTGCTGTCACCAGCACGTATTGACTTTTCCATGTGCTGGAGATTCACCAGAATAGTGATGTGAAAATTAGCATAAATACTGTAGAGATTTGTCTGTAGTTACTACAGCCGTATTATGTTTTTCTTGATTTTCTGAATAACAGTAATAACACATTCTCTACAGAGGACACACTTCTGCACATCTGAATGCACAATTAATGTGATTAATTCTTTCAAATAAATAGAAATTTTGAAAAAATAGAAAATTAGGCCCAAAAATATTATATTATATAAAGTTAAATGTGCACCTCAGCTCTCCTGTTTCCACCAGAACTGTCCGTCAGGAGCTCCACAGGGTCAATATACACGGCCGGGCTGCTATAGCCAAACCTTTGGTCACTCGTGCCAATGCCAAACGTCGGTTTCAATGGTGCAAGGAGTGCAAATCTTGGGCTGTGGACAATGTGAAACATGTATTGTTCTCTGATGATCCACCTTTACTGTTTTCCCCACATCTGGGAGAGTTACGGTTTGGAGAAGCCCCAAAGAAGAGTACCACCCAGACTGGTGCATGCCCAGAGTGAAGCATGGGGGTGGAGCAGTGATGGTTTGGGCTGCCATATCATGGCATTCCCTTGGCCCAATACTTGTGCTAGACTACTGAACCATTCTGGAGGACCATGTGCATCCAATGGTTCAAACATTGTATCCTGAAGGCGGTTGTATATATACAACAAAACCAATGTATGACCAAAGTCCTGCCCTCCGCATTACTGGGTTGGTATGTGGCTTTTCAACACTGTTCGTGACTCATACTATGTATCTGGTTCATATAAAAATAGTGTAAATGTAACATTAATATTTAACATTGTTTATTTTAATTTATACTTATTAGGCCACTTTTTTGAGCTTCAGTTTTCTTACAAATGTTACCAACTATTAAACATAATTGAAGTTACAGTTTTATTCTTTTATTTATTTATTTATTTATTTATTTATTTATTATGTTAAATATTACTTTAAAACATTTAATTTTGAAACCTACGCTGTCTAAAGTGCTCAAAGCATTTTATTTCTTAATATTTTATTGTTCGTGTATTGTAAGTTGGGAGTAAAAGTTGCATTCTTTAAAAAATTTTACACCACAAATATCAAATCTATGGTGAATCAATATCAGCCCCAAATATCAGAAATCCGTATCCCTGATTATTAATAATCGGTATTGACCATAAAAAACATATCAGACAACCTCTGGGTTGATTAGTTCAGTCAAACCTCTTTGTTTAGTCTTTTTCTTTAATCTGTAACTCCCGTCTCCGCAGCGTTTGCGGTCGGGCACCTAAGGCAGTGTAGCCGTTCAGACTGAGATGATGTGAATGTGCTCCATAATGACCATCTGCAGCTCCTCGGGGAGCTGATGCGTCAGTGTAAACACGTCTGACTTCCTATTGCTGCTTCACATAGCGTTCCTGTTGCCACTGACCTCAGGACAGCATTCGTCAGCACGATCCGCCCCCGTCGCACTGCCACGCGCCGCGGGCGCCTCCTGACTGAGCCATGAAGGCAGAATCGGGGTAGCAAATCACGTCCAATCAAACTCATGAATCGAACAGACAAGGGGGCAGCCTCTCCCAGCAGCCCAGCGTTGGTGCTGTGTGTTCGGAGTGGTGGCTCTGATGGACTTCAGGTTTGTTTAGCTGTGGTTTGACAGCTGATTGCATGTGGAGGCAACAATTTGTCTTTCAGATTCCCTCAAGTTTGACAGATGGATCTTGTTTGGGACTTACTGAACCGAAGTCAAGGACAGACTGTCTATCTCTATTTACAGCTCGAGATATCAAAGAGTAGCAAAACACGCACAGCTTGTTTTATGGGACCATGTTATTGCTGAACACGGGAAAATCATTATATATTCGTTTTTTTCTTACAAGGTAGACGAGATATTTGGTTGGTGCTCAGCTTGAATGGGTGGTACTGAAGTGGATTTGTACATTATAAAAACAGTACGTTTGATTTTCAGTTGAATTTCTATATGTGCACTGTATGGGCTAGTGTTGTGAATTCTGATATTGATATTATCGTTCAGATATTAACAGAAGATAACAATAGGAACAATACATTTTGGCTGAAATTGGCTGTGATTTGCCTTTTTTAGGTGACAGCACTAGTACTGTGCAGCAATTAAGCATCATGCAGGGGAATATGTTTCAAATACCATATACTTTCTTATATACACTATTTTTCTACATTTTCCGAACGAATATAGTTTTTGTAACAGCAGCTGCCTTGGTTGAGTTAATGAACTAAAACTATGGCTAACTGATACAGCGCTGGAGGCTGATGTAGACTTGTTGTCATGTGCAGATGAGTAAGTGGTGTGCCAATGTGTTAGCTTGTCATAGATATATGTTTCAACTTCTTTAACTGGAGCCTCTGCCTTCTCTCTGACAACACACTCACATTACAATTTATTTACAATTTTTTAAATTTTTGTTTAATACCTTTGACGCTTGTGTTCAGAAGACTCTAAGATAGATTAGATCACTCACCAAAGGCTTTTGTCATTGCCAGTGATCATGGCTCATGACAACTTGACTGCAGGCTGAAATTAAAGAAAATATATATTATTATTATATATTATTATTATGTAAAAAAAAAAATTGTACATTTGTAAAAGAAAAAATCACATTTCAAAGATTCTACTTTACATTCAGATTTTTATGCATATAATATATAATAATATATTAACTTATATAATTTATATATATATATATAATAACTTATGTAAGCAGTTTTTTTACAGTACATTCCTTCAGTGCCGTTGTGGCCAGTTTAGCTGAGCAGCAGGCAGAAGCCGTGATGAAGGCCTGAGGTTATGTGCCAGTCGTGTATTACCGCTCAGAGACGGATGCATAAGCGAGTTGGCGGCAGGGTCGCCCATTGATCATTTTCATTTGCACGAGGACGTTACCACTCCATATTTCCCCAGCTCTATCAGGCAGGACTCACTTCATTGTAATTATCTGGGAAAGAATAAGAGCGGCGCTTGATATAGTCGATGTGACCTCATAAAAAAACGCGAGCATAATTTTGCCGTGCCCTCTGCTAAGGGCAGATCTCTAGAATGAGCGAATTTCAATTCTTGGCACGTCCGGCACAGAACGAACTCATCGCTCTCGGCTTTGAATCTTTGAAGATTTTACCAGTCAAAATATATATGTGAGGGACTCGTTCCAATTTGATCCGCGTGACACTTTTGACTGGTTGAAATAACATTCTGAGATGGTCATCTGCGTGGTACTGATAGTTGCTTCATCCAGCTATAGAGCTGGAAAGCGATGTCATGACATCTGTATGCAGTGGGCTTTGCACTTTTGCTCTGTGAAGCGGCAGCATTGATCTCATCAGTCCAGCCTATGGCCCCGTTGCCTGCTGGTGGTAAACACTGGCTATAATGAGGGATGGCGCTCTGGGGGACAGCACAGTGCGGCACACTTTAATTTGCGGGAAAAGCCTCAAAATGTAGCCAAGCTGCTCTCATAAACCCGAGCGGAGGCTTTTCAGCGGTACCTGGCTTCCTGCAGTGACCGTGTGTCTGTGTCTGTAAACACCTTCACATAGACTGCTAGTGTTTTTTTTATATGTATGCAGATTCTGTAGCTTTAGGCACGCTTCTTGCAGACATGTCAATTTGTAAGGCAGCAGGATGTGGACATTATACTAGCGCTGTAATTGTACTGCAGCATGCATTATATTTAAAGCACGTTGGTGAATTACTAAAGCACAGAAATGTTCCAAAGCCAGGGGCTGTCCTATTTCATTTCCAGTCAGCATGGCCATCAGGTGCATGTTATTGATTTTTTCAGGAGATATTTCTGGGGGGATTAGACGTAAGACAATCCTCTGTAGGTCTGACACCTCTGGCCTTGCATTGACATTTAGATTTTTAAAATTGTACGTTCATGTTCTGTCATCTATTATTCCATTACTTTTTCAGTATCAGTGTTTTAGGCTGGTATCATACGAAAGTCATAATTTTAGAATTGTGACAACTAGAGATGGACCGATCAGTGTTTTTAAGGCCAGTTCCGATCGCCGATCACCTTTCAATGTGATTGGCCGATAGCCGATACCGATCGAGGGCGGGGCTATACGCCACGGCAGGGCTACATATTATTATCGCAAGCAAGTCATGAAACATGGTCTAAACTGGTTTATTACCATTTTTAACGAGCTCATGTGAAACAGTATAATATTTTAACTAAATTAGAAGTTGGTCTATGTGGGTATAAACCGCTTGATACAGCTCCAGAAGAGCCACATCTGAAAAGTATTTCTACTAGGAACAGCAGAGCGTGGATCCAGGTGGAACATTAAGCAGCAGAATGAACGTCTTCTACAGCCGAGAAGAGCTGCTTATCTAGAACTATAAACCCAATCACTCTGGCTGTGGTTCTTTAGCTCTCTGGCTGTTTCTGCTGCTGTACTGTTCGTACCGGTCAGATCTGGTCTGTATGGTGTTCTGGGTTAGTTGTTTTGTACTAGCTGTGTGTGCTAGCTCTGTTGTTTACTGATACTCACTGTATTCAGCTGTGTGGTGTCTCTGAAGTGCTGTATCAGATTAGTAGTGTTAAATTTCTTTGTCTTGGTTCCCCCGCGATGTTACAAACTGCCCTGGATGAGTCTGAGTCACATACGGTAACAAACTGCCAGACGGACGATGTTTTCTTTCCGCACATGCGGGTGAACGCTTAAACTGTTCTCACAAGGCCGCTGCTTTAGTCAGTCTGACGAAAATGAAACGGTATGTATTTCCACCTAGTGGTTCAGATAGGAATTGCAGGGACCTGGCCGGAGGGGGTTTCACGCAGGGCTCCTCTTCCTGGATGAAATGCTGGCTGGAAAAAATACAGAAATTAGGCTCATTTGTTTAACGCCATCGATCGGCTCTCAAGATCACATATTTTGATTAAAAATCGGCCAATACCGATACATGGCGGATCGATCCATCCATCTCTAGTGACAACACAAATCATATCTGCACTGATCATTAGCCAAATGCTAATAATAAACAGATACAAATGTTTTTAAATGCTTTTAAAACAGTCATCCATGCACAGTACTGATAGAGCCTTTCACTCATTTATATTACCAGCAGTGAAAACATCAAAGAAGACTGATAGCTCAAAGTCATGACTGACTCTGGTTTGAGGGATTAACCTCTTAAGCAAGTCACGCAAAGTGGGGAGTCAAAGGAAAATAAGTGTAAAAACAAAAGTTGCCATAATAGGTTAAAGAAATGATTAAAAGCTACCGAGAAAATGGGACTCCCATGTGTGGTCTGACAAAGTGCTTTCATTTCTGAGAGACGTTTGAAGAAATGTCAAGCTCCGCTTTTGCTTTGCTCAAGAAAAAGGTTTGTCTCTCTGTGCACTAGAATCAGTTGAATTACATGATTATATTGATGAAAGCGCCCAAACGACACACTCGTCTGGAGCCGCGACCAGTCAGAATGCTTGATGTGATTGGTTAGAGGCATCATTTGCATATTGCAACCTTCTGAGATATGAGTATTTCAAAAACCAGTATTGACTGATGATGCATTGTGCAGCTGTATGTACGTCTACATGTTTGTGTGGATGTGTATTTGCATGTATTAAACAGAGGCAGGAGCAAAAAAATTAAAGAAGGCAGTGAGATGGGCAGAGAGAGAGAGAGAGAGAGAGAGAGAGAGAGAGAGAGAGAGAGAGAGAGCACGCATCTGGATCGTCACCGGGTCATGTGACTGCCAGGTTTCCTTGGAGACAGCAGCAATGTTGTGCATTCAGATGCTAGTTCAGTTGAGAGGAGGGCAGCACGGTGCAGGCAGCAGCTGGCCTCTGGATGAGTGTCTGCGAGCTCAACAGACAGGTGCTCCTTACACTACGCAAGGTGAGTGAGTCATTCTATGCAAATGATATCATTTCTCCTGCCAGTCCAGCTCCTCAGCAAGGGCAGCGCTGACCAGTGATAGATGACTGTGGCAATATTAAGCGTTTGCGGGGCTGATGCTTGAGGTACCTGCTCTGTGCTGTATTCTCATGCACGCTGCCAAGATGTTGCCAACCTCTTCAATCAAGGCGTGACAAACAGTAGCTTTTTCTCTCTCTTGTCTCATAGTCTGTGAAATATGCTTCCATATTTCTTCCCATTTAGCTCTTTTGGAGCGCAGTACGACAGCGTTCCACGAGCCTCCTCGTGCGTCGTTGGCAACCGCTGGGGAAATTAAAGTATTCATGTCTCAGTAATGCAAATCGTTCTGACCCCTCCGAGTGACTGCTAGCTGCGCGTGTCAGATACAAGTAACTAATGACATCCTCTCGAGGTAATAGATAGAGCCCGGTACGATAAGCAGACGTTTTTATTGTCTTCTTACAGAAGAAAGAACACAGACTGTGAGAGGAGCAGCATAATCTGGGCTTTGAAAACATATTATATGACCGGGTGGGTGTGGTAAATTGAATTGTTTTGAGATTTCGGATCTCCCTTTATGCTGCTGCGTGTATGCTGTTAGAGGGACAGCAAGAGGGACACAAATTGGAATTGAAGAGAAGAAGCAAGAGCAGTTGGCTGAGAAGTTTGGATACCCTTTTGACTTTTTCCTTGCCGGTGGAATGATAAGAATATCAGAATAATCTCATGGCCAGTAAAATTAAACCAGTGAAGTTGGTTGAGTAATGTTAATAGTGAGGTACTGTATTAAGGAGACTAGATTTAGGATGGTCTCACTTTTTGCATTTTAGTCTCCTGTCTAGATCCAGAGAGTTCACCTGATGCGAGTGAGAGAGAGAGTGAGCATGGTCAAGCATGGTCAGAGGGGCCGAGGTGCTTGCTGGGGAGTGTGAGGACCGACGGGCATCAGGTCCAGATGGAGTCGGTGGCATTGTTTACCCACACAAATTACCTTCTGCAATGTCACCTCGGCCCTCTGTCTCCCTGTTTCTCTCTTCCCTCTCTCTCTCTCTCTCTCGCTCTCCTCCCAGACTTCCAGCTTTAATTAGAATTCCTCCGAACCCCTTTGTCTTCTTGGTAACTTAATTAGTTTTGGGCAAATAGCATTAAATTAAAATGTCACTGTCTGGAAGCCAATATGCAGTGAGTAGGTTTTAGGTATACTTAAAGACGGTGGCTCTTTTCCACCACTTCACACAGCAGTCTGACGTCTCGTAGGCTTCCTCGTCGTCTTCTCCTCATGTACACACGCACACGTAGACTCAGGGAGGCAGGCAGCAGGTTGGCAGCTCCACCTCTGTGGCCATGCCTGACTCCATGCCTAACTTTGTAATTTTGCAGTCAGCTGAAGCCAGTGTCCAACAACATGAACGATACCATTGTCATGTCCTCCGGGGCACCCACATCCACCAAAAGGTAAGCGCTCCACACAGGCTTTCTGTTTGCATGTGTTTTTTAGCCCGTCTGTGTAAGCCTGTTATGTAAATAAATAAAAAAAAAGAAGAAAAGAAAAAAATGGAAGGCTCACTTTGAATTCTGTGCTGTGCGTGAGTGACGAGTGGGGGATTTTTTGAGCCCGGCTCTGCGTTGAATGCACCGCCGCGGGAGTCGGGCTATACGTTTGCCTTTCAAAGGCAGATGAGCCGGAGCACTGACGAGAGAAATTGGCCTGCCTCCTCTGTGGAAAGTCTCAGTGTGTTTTGCAGACTGGGCCTGCTCAAGGTGATAGGGGAGATAAAGGCACTCAGGATTGGAACCTTATCTTGTAAATAGGGTTAGTAGTCAAGTTCGGCTGCTGCACTGCTTTCCTGTCCCTGGTCCCATGGCATACGCTTTCATTGTTGTTCTGTTGGCATGACTGCTAGTAAAGGTGGGCAATGTGGCAAAAATAGAATATTGTCATACTTAATTTTTATATTCACTACATACTGTGTGTGTCGTGGTATTCTTTCTCTTAGCTCTGATCTGTTGGAACAGATATAAGCACCAGCACATTCCACATTTACAAACTGCTATTTAAAAAGCATCATCTGATGATTTTTTAAAAATTCAGCGTTACAAGTAATGTGCTCCACTATTAATAGCCAGTTAAGCTCTCATAGACTCTTGCATCACCTCGCTTCTCCTTCCCTCTCCATAACCTCTCTGCTAAACATCTTTTTAATGAAGCTTGCAGTTGGTCAGAGTTGTGGAGCTACTGATGATATCCACAGTATGGTCTAAAGACTTAGTAGAAGTTTGTATCATCCACAAAAGTTTTTTTATTTTAATAATGCAGAATAATAATATATCCTGTTATCAGGAAAGCTTAGCAGCTTGTAATTTTAGATAATATTATATAGTCATACCAGAAAAGTTCATAGTGACTGTATTGTTATGTTAGAAAATCATATCATTTATATCATAATTCATAATAATATTATAATACCATCATATCAGAAGACCTATTGTCAAGTAAGTCATGATAGCAATATTATATAGATATGTTGCGATGACGATCATCACAATTAATGAGAACGGTCCTGTGCTGTCCTATTATAAAGGTTTATTGTGTTTTATGCGTAAAAGCAGTTTTGCATGGTCATATCAGGAAAGCAATTCTTGATCATATTTTATCAGAATATTGTTGTGTAATTTGTGATAATAGTATGTATGCATTAGAATAGCTTTTTACATAATGCATAATAATTATATGCACATGAATCCTGATAACAATATTATATCGGCCTATCAGTAAAGCTTATCATTATGTAATTCAGTATAACAGTATTATACTGTTATATGGGAAATGCTTGTCTTCACATAATTCTTTATAGCGATATCATAGTGTCATATCAGAACAGCTTAGTCACATATTTCCTAAAAACAATGTTTTATCATTGTATAAAAGCTTATTGTTGTGTAATTTGTGGTAGTATTGTATTGGGATATCAGAAAACCGTTGTGTACCATAATAACAATATATCAGAGAAGCTTATCATCACTTAATTCATGACAATTACTTTCTACAGTCATATCAGAAAAGTTAATCGTCACATAATTTATGATAATGATATTATACAGTCATATTACTCACCCCTAAATGATGAAATGAAATAGTATTTGCAATTCCAATAACTGATTATGATGTGGATAAAGGACTTGAATATCTTATTTCTTATCAAATGGAAATTCAGAGTCATCACTGGATCTATGGAACACCCCTTTGCTTTCTTTTCCACGATTCTCCCCAGCAAAGCTTCCTCCACTTTTAGTTCCAGTTTCACCCACTTGTATTTAATCGCATGCCCTGCAACATGCCATTAAGTCATTACCAGCTCAGTTCATATGTCACTAGTATTATTAATGGGAATAAATGCGTCCCGCTGTAGAACGAGAAGTGTCATGACCGCAAAACACTTGAATGGACCAGATGTGACGCTCAGTGTCTGCAGGAGGAGGAGCAGGCTGTTCATATGCATGCGGTGCTAAAAATAGCTTGGCACGGTCTGCCCGAGGCGGTGGGAGAGGGCTGGGGAGGGAGGGGAACGCGCATGGGTAAACACTTCATCCGACATGAGATCCTTCACTGTAAAGATCAGAGTCAGGCTAAAAAGAGCTGACTTGACTCGTTAACCTCAGGCAGCGAGAGATGCTGTGCATGTAGATGAGCTAGCTGGCGAGGGAGGGGTTATTAGTACATGTGCCACAGTCCTCTTGCAGCTTTAACGTGGCACTCTGACAGCCTTTAAGCCGGCACCGCGGCCTCTGAGTCACGCTCTGTTTGGGGGAAGTGCGACGTCCGGGGCCGCTGGCGACGGCTTATGCCAGAGGGCGAACTGCAGAGTAACAGAGTGTTTTCTACCAAGTTCTGCTCGAAATGTTTGCTCAGTGGAGCCTGCGAAAAATAAAAAAGCTGTTCTTTCAGCCCACGTGAAGGTTGCAGGGACGTGAAGAGATCTTCTCACCCTTCAATCTGATTACTTGCAGGAAACACCTGCTTTTATCGATTATGTCTGCATTATGGTACTGGAGCCAACTCAAAAGTTACTGCACAGACTGTGATGCCCTATGCTAATTGGGGCTGTAGTCCTTTTAGAGTGGACTTCTTTGCATTTTACAGATGAGAAACGAACGATATAAACTAATAAACAATAAATATAACTGTGCAAAACCACCAGCAAGTCCTTGGAGCCCTAGCAAAGTCCCTAAGGATCATTTGTCTAACAAGCATGGCTTAAATAGGGCTTTCGGAGGCGATGGAGCCTCCCGAAGGTGTCATGAGTGAGCAGTATTTTTCAGTTATGTAGTATCATATGGCGCTTATGAAAGTGCTATTGAAACTAGTAGCCTGTTTCTGATTTAATGACTCAGTTTGCTTGATTGTTTAAGTATGTTTGGTGGAGCTGATTAGTGATAGCAGTCTACAGACATTAGCTAGTGAATTAGGCGGCAGATAATGGATGGATATTAAGAAATTAGGACTTCTATCAACTGTGAAATGGTAGACCACCAAAACTGGTCAAGCTCCAAAAATCAAGCTCCATTCTCACTTTAGACTGTGCAGATGAAAAGACAAGTCAAGGCTATGGGTCTGAAAGGATGTGTAGCTGACAAGAAGCCATTACAAAAAAAATCATAAGCTGTTCTTTCAGCCCACGTGAAGGTTGCAGGGACGTGAAGAGATCTTCTCACCCTTCAATCTGATTACTTGCAGGAAACACCTGCTTTTATCAATTATGTCTGCATTATGGTACTGGAGCCAACTCAAAAGTTACTGCACAGACTGTGATGCCCTATGCTAATTGGGGTTGTAGTCCTTTTATAATGGACTTCTTTGCATTTTACAGATGAGAAACGAATGATATAAACTAATAAACAATAAATATAACTGTGCAAAACCACCAGCAAGTCCTTGGAGCCCTAGCAAAGTCCATAAGGATTTAATTTTTCTAACAAGCATGGCTTAAATAGGGCTTTCGGAGGTGAGGGAGCCTCCCGAAGGTGTCATGAGTGAGCAGTATTTTTCAGTTATGTAGTATCATATGGCGCTAGTATCTGTTTCTGATTTAATGACTTGATTGAGTCAGTTTGCTTGATCGTTTAAGTATGTTTGGTGGAGCTGATTAGTGATAGCAGTCTACAAACACTAGCTAGTGAACAAACATTTAGCAGCAGTCAGTTGGCTTGTCAGTAAGTTGAACATCATACGTGTGCAAGGCTGTCAAATTTACTACAAACAGAGTTACATGCAGGTCTAATTTACACTTAAAGGTATAAAGAAGATGTTTTAGTAAAAAAAAACATAAATTAATCAAGCTGGAAGGCTTTAGTGTGTGCCATGCAAACGACAGAGACCTTCATTTATTCATTTTCTGTCAAAATAGCCATTAAGAACAGTTTTCCATTTTTTCAGAGGATGTAAAATTAGAACTTCCACTTGCATAATAAAGAAACTGGAACTTAAAAAGTTATGAAAGGATATAAAGAAACTGGGCGGCACGGAGGTGTGGTTAGCACTATTATATCCTGTTATCAGGAAAGGTTAGCAGCTTGTAATTTTAGATAATATTATATAGTCATACCAGAAAAGTTCATAGTGACTGTATTGTTATGTTAGAAAATCATAACATTTATGATATGATTATAAACTGGGCGGCATGGTGGTGTAGTGGTTAGTATGGTGGTGTGGTGGTTAGCACTGTCGCCTCACAGCAAGATGATCCGGGTTGGATTCCCAGTCCAGGCCGTTCTGAGTTTGCATGTTCTCTCTGTGCTTGAGTGGGTTTCCTCCGGGTACTCAGGTTTCCTCCCACAGTCCAAACACATGCATGATAGGTTGAATGGTCGCTCTAAACTGCCCGTAGATGTGAGTGCGTGAGTGAGTGTTGGCCATGGCTCCAGCCCCCCTGTGACCCCGACTAGCGGGATTAGGCGGCAGATGATGGATGGATGAAGTCAAGGCTATGGGTCTGAAAGGATGTGTAGCTGAGAAGAAGCCATTACAGAGAAAAGGAGAAGCTGCTGTTGTTCTCAGAACAATGGACTGACCCTCCCAGTGTCCAGATCTCAGCATCACTGACTGTGTTTGGAATGACCTGGATTGTGAGAAGCAGAAAAACTTCTCAGACTGAACTTTGGAGCTGTGAGAAAATATTCACACAGATTTCTTTGAAGAACTCAAAGCGAGTGTACCTTCATGGGAGCTCTAATGAAGGTGAAGAGTGAAGACACTAAATGCTGCATATATTTGATATTATATTTAACTGTTGAGGCTTCTGTGTGGCATTCTATGAATTGATGTTCTCTGCAAATCTCCTGATGCTGAAAAATAAATAGCTTGTATTTAAAGGCTGTTTTGGTTGAATATTAAATAAGTGAAGCGCAGACACAGTATTGTACATAACGTGATATTGTGAAAACTGGTAGAACAGTGTGAAGAGGATGTGCCACTTAAACACTCTGTGTCTCTCTCTGTGTAATAATGGTGCGGCCTTGGTGAGCGGTGTCAAAACCACAAGCAGTGATGGGAAAGTGAGCCTATCTGCTGACGCTGCACTCCACCATTCCCATCTTCCTACAACACCCCCTCCCCAACCACCCAAACTCTCACATACCCTCCCTGACTCTCAAGGGCAAGCGACACTGCAGGGAATTTATCGCCGGCTGGGTCATGCCCGACCTCGCTGCCAAAGAATAAATAACCTTCTCTGTTTGTGCCGGGATGAGTTTTTAATTTGATGTTAACTGAGTATTGACCAACTGCCATTCGATATGAAATCATAGCCTGCGCTGTTCTCATGCTGCAGCGTGTTAGAGCAGAACAGTGTTCATATCCAGTCCTAAAGCATGGCGTTAGTTACCTTCTCGTAGATATGGTATCTATAGTACATCCTTCATGATGTAAAATGCTGGTTTGTAAACTCGTAGCTAATTTTTAAAAAAATTGAGAAATTCTGCAATTCTGAAGTTTGTCTTTGTAATTAGAAGAAAAGGTCATTTTTATTGTGATTTGCATTTTGTTGTTGTCCAGAGAAAATAAGTCTCCAACATGGTGACTTTCCAGGAAAGGCCAAAAACTTACTTTCCTTTTGATTAAAGTGAATAAAACCAGAATTTTTCCCAAGTTATTTTGGAGCATTTCCTTTGGTTTCTTTGTTCAGGGCAGCAAACAAAATGGATTGTTGTACACACAGTCATCTTACATGATTTTATATCTAAATCATATAATTATATAAATTAAACATATAGCTAATCAATAATAATAACAGTAGACCTCACGAGGTTATCCACCTTTCACACTGATACTGCTCGTTGAGAACAATACTTTTCCCACTTAATGATTCTAAACAATCTAAGGGGACAAAGAAGCAGCTGTAAGGGGTCTCTTTAGTAAGTAAGTGTACTTTAACGGATGGGCAGCTTGTCCTTGGAGGGCATGACATAATCTCTAAAAAGGACGAAACAGTCCCTGCAAGGGAGTCATGACAATAGGAGGATTCCAGCAGATCCTTCTGCGACTGCCACTGATAATTATAAACGGCTTGAGCCTCTGAGAGCTTGGCAGGGGAGCGTTTTCATAACCCTTAGAAGTTGCAGTTAATGCCAGCGATAACAAAAGCTTGGTGTAATTTAATTATTCTGCTGTAGTTGTACTGCCAACAGCAGAATGGAGCATTCTGTCAAAACTGCCGTGTGTGGATCTCACATTTGTATTTGTAAGTAGGGGTGAACATACGCCATTATGATTCGAGTTTGCTGATATGATAAAGTCTTGTTTTGAAAAAAGGAACATAGCTGTGTTGGTCTGTGGGGCCTGACTGATATGAAAGTTTGTTAATGCCAGTCCTAGTTTTAATATACTATAAACTTCCAATAACAATAATATCAGTACAATTTTATGCTTGTTTTTAGATATACTATTTTATACTACTTTATAAACTCTACAGTTTGAGCTGAACAGTCAGATATGATTGTAAAGTAAGCATTAGCATAACATAACACAGCATATCGTCGCTGTCCAATGAAAACCAAAATGGGAAGTTTACAGGAGAGACCTAAAACAGCCTTCACTTTCAATGTAAGTTAATGGAACCAAGTTTTTCCCCCAAGTGATTTTGAAGCATTTCTATTGGTCCATTCATCATGAAATGTTTACACAATGTAAACGGCCACTGTCGTGTTCAAAGTATGTAGAAAACTGAAAATCCACAAAAGTGAAGATAGATGTTTTTCATTGGACAGCGACGATATACAAACTCAGTCCTAAAGGACCTGTATCATAGAAACTAGAGTTTCTTCAGTTTCTTGAAATTAAGAATTTGGATGATGTATGTAAACATAGTAGTTAAAGTTTAAAGTTTTAAAATGTACCTCTGCTTTTGCTGCCCAGCCTTTACAATCCAAAAATCCAATCTAAGAAGAAGCATTTTTGCATATAGCGGCTTATTCAGTCAACAGTAGTTAAACTCATTCATGCTGAAATGAAAGGAATGTTTCGGCCGGTGCTGCTACACAGTACAAACCTTCAGAACTGGGTTCATTTATGTATATCAGTCAGGCACGGTATCAGAAACAGCCTGTTTAATTGTAATGAAGAAAGAGAGACAGCAAAAGATCATGTTAAAATGATGAGTCATAGCTGTTCTAGATAAATATTATAATTGGATTATATGCATTAAATTATATTAAATATTGTAGCAGTGACAGTGTAGCTACCCAGAATTCTTGACAGCTACATATATATATTTTTTTGTTGTTGTTTTTACGGTTGTCTCCATTAAAACCATGTTATTTAGATAATACAGCTTAACCTGGGTTGCTAGGAAATGGATGAAAAATCACAAAACACACACAAAACAACCAAATATGATCTAATTATGGACTGTATTTTGTGCTAGAACTGAGGGGCAAATCTGCAGATATCAGTATTAGTATAGGTTTAGGCTGACACCAGATAGCAAGACAAAAACATTATAAAAACAGAGCATTTAAAAACAGAATACAATACAATTTAATAAAACATAATTAATATACAGTATTACATATAGCTAAAATAAAAAAAATGTTTGAGGATCCATCAGAATAACAGTAAGATACAGATCCAGGAAAATCAGTCACCAATATTAACTGATATGGGCTAGGCTCTATATTGTGATATATCATTGTTGGCACCAGGACAAAACCTTGCAATAGGATTGGCTTAGAATTACTTAATATAAAGTTAATAATGGTTTTCCTAATTTTCTGAAGTTTGTTCTGACAGTGACACTGTTTTATTCATATAGAAATGATGCTCAGATGTGAATCATGAGAATTCCAGTGCTTTCCTCTGTGAACTGCACAGACAGTTATAAATGGCTCGAGCCTCTGAGGTTGTCTTGGCACAGGGGAGAGTTTTTAATGAACCAAACCCCATGGAGTGTGAGAGTGTGGAGCTCAGACAGGTCACACTGATGGGGTCATGGTGATTGACACAGTGGTCCGGCTTTCTGTAAGCCACTGTATAACTGCACTCACTTCATTAGAAGTAGAGTAGCTCCTCCGCTATGCGAGCGTGAGGTTTGTGGGGATTCATTTAAGGTGTTTTTCTGGGTAGAATGGTCAGTGCGAGGTGGTCTGAGGCTCGGCAGTCACCAGAAGACACACTTGCGCGCACACACTCGGCGGCGTAATGAGGAGGGCTAGCATATGCTTCGTCATCTGCTCCCAGCGTATGCCCAGTCCTATAGCATGAGCCCGCACCACATTCTCTCACTCACGCAGGACACTCAGACAATGACACTGAACGCTGAATGATCTGCTCAGAGATAAAAATGAATGGTGGTCTTATCACTCCTAGCCTGCTGGGGGATACCTTGCACCAAAGTTGCAGTCCGGGTCCCTCTTGAGAAGATTTCTGTGTTAATGAAAGGCTTCCTGATGGAATGCTGGATAAACACAGAGGCCCCCCGTCCTGTGTGCTATGCGAGATGGTCATGAGTGTGTTGCTGTTTTACTTGGTTCTGTGTTTAACTGTCCTGCTTCTATGTGTCCATGCTTAGCGTGTGTGTATTTGTGTCCCCGATAGCTGTTAAAGCACTAGTACGTTTACTAAATTTCTTTACTTGCTTAGAATTTGGTGGATCAGCCAAGACATGATCTGTGTCTGAAGTGTGCTTCTTTAGTTTGGCACTTCAGGAGCTTAATGTACTTAAATCTGAGGCACCCATTACTTTTTTTTTTACTTTTTGTCTCTACAGTGTATTTGTGCCTGTAAAACATTACATTATTTAACCAGAGCAGCTTAATTAACATTGTGTAAATGATTCTTTAAAGAATGTGGCAATGGAAATCCTTTTAACAACAGTATATATAGTGCAAATAATGAGTTGAATTGATTAATAAGTTATTAAGGGAGCAATATGTAAGATTAGCAGTTTACCAAACTAAAATTATTGACAAAATGTGAAGAATTACCAGAAACTTCCATGTATCTTGTCATAGAGATATCTGCTGAAGTCACCATGTTAACCAACTAGCCTCGACCCATCCCATCTAATGAGTCACTGTAGTTAGATCATTAAAGGACAGGTAGCCAGTTCAAAGGAAGAGTAAAAGCAACGATGACTGAAGTGTTTGAAGCAAATGATCATCACTACCACCACCCACTTGTGTCAATAAACCATGTTTGGTAGCAAAAAAACAAAGTGATATAAATAGAAGCAAAACAAGAGTTAACACTGGCACTGCTTTAAACCACTAGAGACACTCATTGGAAGTAAGACTGATGTTAGACCCAAAATGGTTCTTCTCCACTGGTAAGTATTGAAGAGGGAAGTAGGAGACCCTGTGTAGTTTCTGGTGATATGTTGTCCCCAGTTGTTTGGGGCCATCTTACAAATTGCTCCTTTATTAACCTGGTTAGACGAATATAATAAAAAATACTGTTCAGTGTTTTAAATCTTAAAGTTACAGGATGTAAAACACAGTTTATACCTTTGTTCACTTGTAGAAGCTCATAGAACTCATAATTGTGAGGCAGCCTGGTTACTTACTTTACAGTGTAGAGTTAATTTAATGAGGGATGGATTAGCTGAAGCAGGGATTGGATGTTAACAATGTGTGGGATATACTGGATTATCTCCACTTGCAGGCTTCTATACGGACATGTACCTTGTTAAAAACAGCAGTAGCTCCTTAAAACTTGAACCCTTTTATCGACTTGTCCATTTTTCGTACAAATAAGTGTGTTTGAGATACAACGTACGCATGTAGTTTACACAGTATTTATTTATTTGGAGTTTAAGCTTACAAAGGCTTTAAGCTTTCTGAGTAGAAGACTCAAAAAGCAAACTTCAGACATCAAACATGTCTTGCCTGATACTTCTTCTAACGTTATGTCCAGTAGACTTACCATTAACGATAACAGTTATGTAAAATATTTTTTTTTATTTTGCACCAAGTGAAATTCATCTGTCTCACGTTTGCTCTCTCTCTCTGGACAGCAGTACTCTGGAGAGTCCCAGCAGGCTGGATGAAGAGCATCGTCTCATTGCTCGCTACGCTGCCCGTCTGGCAGCCGAAGCCAGCAATTCTACAGTGAGTATGTTTTAATACACATATACACACACTTTCTCTCTCTCTCACTCAAACACACACACACACACTTCTCAGCTCAACGCAATGTTTCTTTCCATGCGCCGCCGCTGCTCTGACAACACATCAGTTTTACTGCACCCCCAGCTGTGAGGGACGAAATAAGTTGTTGGACATTTGAAAGGACACATTTATTTCACTGGTGTTTGAACTCCACCGGGCCTTGTCTGTGCCTACATGACAGCACTTCACCTCGCCATTATGCCCGGCCGTCACTCAGCGAGCTGATTTAATAGCTCGGCCTTGCGTGCCGCTTTGTTTTTAACTCCCTTCATCATTGTGTCTCACAGCAATGCCCTCCTACTGACCTGAGCTTCAACTTTGATGCCAACAAGCAACAGAGGCAGCTCATTGCTGAACTGGAGAACAAAAATAGGTACGTTTCTCATTTTGCCTCAGCGTCGAATCTGCATTCGTTAGCATGCTTCTGAAGTCTGACCTAGCTCATTATGTTTCTGTAACTCTGTCATCGATAGTACTTAATGACTGCGTTAATAACTCTTTACAATGGCTCACAGAGCAATCTTATTATATCAGATATGTGGTGTAGGTTCAGGCAGAAGGCAATGCTCTACTCTAGGGAGGTTCATAAAGAGATGCTACAATCTAGGTGTTGTTTTCAGTTTGATGGGACGAGCATAGTGGATGTTGGTTCATGTTCTATGTTGGTCAATAGGGAGATCCTTCAGGAGATCCAGAGGCTGCGTCTGGAGCATGAGCAGGCATCGCAGCCAACACCGGAGAAAGCCCAGCAGAACCCTACTCTCCTCGCAGAACTCCGCCTGCTTCGGTATAAACACCTTCATACAAACATCTCATACACAAACATGTGTTCTCCAATTCCAGGCAAAGCTTTGGATTGGATTCCGTTAGTGGCGAACTGTGACTGTTACAGCTAGGCCTTCAGGTCAGGCCAACATTGTCAAAACCACTTCTACAATAAAGCTCATATATACTAGCATCCATATGGAGTTGTAGTAGTACAGTAGTGCTGAGATAACATTTACAAAGCTTGTAAATAACTTTCAATAATTTATTTGAAGCTTGTACGAGACATATTAACATATTTTTGCGTGTACCTGATATGTAGCAGTATCACAGTAAGTCAGTAAGGAGCCTTGCTGCCGTTTTCCAGTTCTAACATCTGACTGGAACGTGCTGGTCAGGCTACGACTCACATTTACAATCAGCAGTGTTTAAAAGTCATGAATTCCAAAGAACACGCCAGAGGTAGAAACGCTGTCCCACAGAAACCACTTTTCTCAGCTGCCTGAAACGCCTCCTTCGAATTCCAGCCTCAAGATAACGTCTTTTCATAACACAATGCTTATTGACCACCTACTGGCAAACTTAGCACGCCCTCACACAATGCACAGAGAGCTAAAATAGTAGAACCGTACCACTCTGAAACGTTCAGCTCCAGTCTAGCTGGCGAAGGTGGGTCTACCAGCTGGTTCGATACAGCAGAACTCACACCATTGTAAGAAAATAGCCACACCGGGGTGGGGGTCCATCACAGCACACTGTGTTCATTGTGGTTGAGGGGTTGGGGCTTAAAGACATATGAGCTAGAACCTTACCACTCTGAAACGTTCAGCTCCAGTCTAGCTGGCGAAGGTGGGTCTACCAGCTGGTTCTACCTGACTCTTAGGATCGTCTCTAACCGATACAGCAGAACTCACACCATTGTAAGAAAATAGCCACACCGGGGTGGGGGTCCATCACAGCACACTGTGTTCATTGTGGTTGAGGGGTTGGGGCTTAAAGTCATAGGAGCTCTAACAGAACGTTTCAGACAGAAGGTGAATACGGATGTACATAATGAGATTTTTGTTTTGCTGAAGACTAAAGCCTGTAAATATCTAGTTGAAAGTGAAAGTGAGCACAATGGGTCCCCTATTACCACAAGCGTGATGGCTCTGTTTGATGAAAATGAACAGAACAATTACAATCACCTTTTATTTCCCAATGAGTTAGCGCAGGTGTGCACACACCCCACTGACTAGTAAGTTAAAGTACCTTATAAAATTTATTAAACTAAACGTGGCTTATAGTCGACATGTATTTGTATCTGTAGTGACAACAAAAACTCACATTAACATTCTGGGTTGCCGGTCATGCTGCGCTGCCTCTGTGCCGTAGCAGCCATGCAGCCTCAAGGGGCTCATTCTGCCACTTTGCTCGAGTGGTACGCCGCTAGAATTGTGTTTAAAATATGTGATGTTTGTCATTTACACAGTTTGAAAGCTCAGCAGTGTAAGAACAAAAGCATTGAGTCATTTTTTTTATTTCCAGTAAAGACTTTTCCGCTGTTTTCCACTATTGTTCCACTGTTATTGCCTCATAGGCCCACATTGTGATTTTGCAGGTCCTGTGCTGGTTAGAAATGCGGTCGACTTTCTGAACTCAAGCAGCCCCAGCACTCATTTATTAATGTCCAAGCTACTCGTAAGGACCATACTTATGTAGAAACATCCTAGGTGACCTGATTGAAGTGTACAAAATATACAAAATATATTTTTATATGTGTAAAATATATTGCATCAACACAATCAAGGATGGATTAAGGATAGTCTGGGCCCCTGGGCAACTCTTTAACCCCCCAAAACCGCGCCCCTCGTGATCAAGTGCCCTCTAATGGTTTGCCCTGCTCTTCTCTAGGGCCCCCTGGTAGAGGCTGTCATAACCAGGGCCCTCTAAAAGTATACCCCCTCTCTCTTAGGACCCCTAATAGCCAGAAGTCGAAGTCAGAGCAGTGCCACAACGCCTCGTCCAAAGGCATGGCTAGTGCCCAAAAGCATGGCTAGTGCCCAAAAGCATGGCTAGGGCCCGCAAAAGCATGGCTAGGGGCCCCAAAAGCATGGTTACGCCCCCTGGGGTCAAAGTCCCTAAAAGTCAGAGGATCCTTAAAATGGCCCTCGGAAATAAAAATATATTATAAATGTTGATATGCATCGCAAACGTTTTGGGACCGGGCCACCAACGGGGCCCCCTGACCTCAAGGGCACATTTCTGTTGCCGACTGGCTAAATGTAACCACGGCCGCAGTGGTAATAACAGAGCCAGAAGGGGCCAAACAACCTGTAGCCACATTTTACCCGTTGTGTAGTACCACTTTCAGGCACCAGAGGGAGTGTAGGAGTCAAATGAGTTCAACAATCACTTGTGTTTACAGTGAACATGGGCACACAACTGAGGGTGTTTTTGTGAGGGGCCGTTAACCCTTTTGTCCACTTCTCCACTCCAGACCCTCTTTCACAGTGAGCCTGCGGAAGGAGAGAGAGATGGACTTAAACTTTAGTTACATGATCTAAAACTGTATTTCTTTGCAAACTGTTGTGTGTTTTTGTTCAGGCACAGAAAGGACGAGTTGGAGAAGCGCATGTCGGCGCTGCAGGAGAGCAGGCGGGAGCTGATGGTGCAGTTGGAGGGTCTCATGAGGCTGCTGAAGGTAGAGCTAGCTACAGTGGCGTTTGCACGGCTCTTTTTTTCATGGTCCGCTGGCTCACAGTCAAACCACTGTTCGGCCACAGTCTTACTTCTCCTTTTATCATGAGTCTTCTCTTCCTTCACTCATTCTGCTTTCTCTCCCTCTTGCTCTCTCTCTCTCTCACTCTGTCCTTTTCTTTGTTTTTTTTTTCTTTCACTGCTCTCTCCCCTCTGCTGGATGACAGGATGAAGAGCAGAAGGCCGTAAGTGTTCTTGTGTCCTGGCTTCAGTCTTTTACATGAGGACCATGACAAAGAGCTGCAGACACCAGCATGTTTCAGCTTAAAGGGGAATGGCACATGTTTTTTTTTTCTATATTTCTTTTTCTCAGTAATTTAAACTGAGATAACTAAGTCATTTAAGGTGGTTTGATATGAAACTAATTTAGGGAAGCTTACTGCTGTCTTTATAATGCTGATAATTTATCATAACAGTGGTGATGGGAACCAAGACGCAGGGCACATGTAGCCAGTTTACTTGAGGCACTCATACGATATCTATAAATAGTTGTAAAATAATGCCTCAGCAGCATTTTAATATGATTTAGTTTTAAAAATTCAAACACATGGTGTTAAAGGAGCAATTTGTAAAACTACTCAGCCCATCAAATTCATACATCCAACTATATATGTCATCAGAAAGTTAACCAGTCTTAACTCTTGCTTTGCTTTTAATTATATCACTTCTTTCTTCTTGCTACAGGCCAGTGGTGGTGGCCATAATGCTCACTTGCCAAGAGCTTCAGCTGTTGTTGTGTTTCATTGTGCTTCCTTTAATAATCGGCTGCCTGTCCATTAATGTAATCGCGAGCAGGACCTTCAACATGACTGACCACAAAAACTTGAGTGGTGCTACTTTTTCATCCTCTCATCTCGGACTGATGGCTAATTGCGACAGTGACTCTTTAGTGCCTCTTGAGGTACAAAGTGGTCTTACAAGAGAGGATGGGCCCAAGTTAGCTGGACAGCACGTTAAATAGATATCACTACTATATGACACACAGACGCCCACTGTCAGACTGTTATTTCTTCACATTCTGATGATAATTGTTAATTGTTGTAGCTCAGTTAGTGAAGTAATATCACTTCGGATGTCTGGTTCCTATCACTAGCACTGTGAACACAAATCCAGTCAAACCTCTCTGATCAACTTTGTATACATCCTAACAATTCGGTTATAAACTATTTTTTTAATCACTGAAATTCTCCTTTAATCTCTGTCTACAGCATCTGTATTGTCCAGTCGATTACCACAAACAATCATTGGGATGCTTTTTGCTGCACGTTTAATCTGTTGACTTATAATTCAGCCAGAGTGGAAGCAGGGGGTAGTTTTTTCAGCTGTATGGACTGCATGCTACTCATGTGGCAGATGGAGATATTGTTGAAAACGCTGGGGAACTGTGATTTAGCATGCATAAAATGTGAGAAGCAGTCATTTTCCAGACATTTAGGAGATAATGTGCTAGAAGAAACAGAACAAAGTACCTACCTATTACACAGTGGCCTAGTTTTACTTCCTACACTGGCGTACTAGTGTATAGAGGTAGTAATCTGATGGGAAGCTCCTACTGCTGCACCAGACACAGTCTTGCAGCCACTCACACGTCCACATCGAACCAAGTTTACCTCACGATACTTCTCAGTGCATCTGAAAATCTAAAAACAGAATCTGTAACTCTTGTAATGCAGAAAGACTACATGATACAGAGAAATAACATACTTATCATAATTATTATTAATGCTACATATTGTAATTTTATGTTCTGTACTTGAAGATCTGTATATACCAAAAAATATGACAAGACATGAATAAGTCTTGATTTATCCGAAATATATATACACTACCGCTCAAAAGTTAGGATCACTTTAGAATTTAATTTAATACTATTTTCATGCAATTCACAAACAATATTGTCCATTTTACAATTAATGTAAGTGTAGATGATTTTTAAAGAATAAAAATGTTTGTATTAAAGCCTATTTTTGTATAGAGGCTTATTTAGCATATAGTCTATTATCAGTAATTCTCAGTCCTCTGTCTAAATCTCCTAGTACAGCCGCCAATCCAAGTTAAGGATGTTATTGGACTAATTGGTTGTTAGGACACTCTTGCTTAATTGTGAAGCACAGCTGAAAAACATTCTACTAATAAGTGAGTATAAAAGGGAGAACAACATTCTAGGTTAGTTTAGTATCTGAAGATCAGCAGTTGGTGGCTTGCTGACCGACTCAAAATGTCCAGAAATAAACAACTTTCTTTAGAGACCCGTCAGTCCATTGTTGTGTTAAGGAAGAAGATACTCCATTGAAAACAAGAACATTTCACTGTGATCCCAAACTTTTGAGTGGTAGTGTATAGTTAATCAGGATGCTTATAATACACAATGAAATATTCAATTAATGCTGATTAGTTTGAGTCTTATTTGCATATGGATGCATATAGAAAGCTAATAGTGCAGAAAAGTCATATAACAATATGAGAAGCAAACAGTATGTTGTGTAGTAAGTGCATATGTGTGAAAGTCTGAGAAAGCAAGACTTGAAAAGCGAATTAGCTGGCCAATAACCATCATATTAGAAAAAAAATACTTATCGATTTGCACACCATTGTTTATAATTCTATATAAATCAGTACCTAGTTTAATTAATCAGTGCTCCATTAAGTTTAATCAAGCATATAATGGGGTATAACAAATACATATTCTAAAAGTTTATTGCATTAGTGTTTGTTTTGTGTTTATTCTAATGCGATGTAGTATCTGTTACAAGCGAAAACCTTGGGCCTAAGAGTTTCACACAGTAGTGCATGGACCTTCACTGACTGCAAGGCAGAAGAACAATCGCAGTAAATGAGCAGCGCATGCTTTCTTATGTCAGGCAGAGCTGAGTCCTTTTCAATCTTGCCAGATGGCAAAACAAGCATTTAAAAAAAAAGATTTATATTTATGAAGTAAGCCGTTCACTTTGTGTGTAGTAATAAGCGCAGCTCCAAGCCTCAGTATGTTTTATGTCTCTCTAACTTAAACATAGCAGGACTCTCTCCGTCTCAGCTCTACTGCAGTGCCACATAGGAAGCAGGAGGGGAATTGAAGTATACCACAATGATCCGCTAATGTTCAAGGAAACCGGCTTTTAAAGGCCATTATGAATAAAGTGGAGTGCTCTCCCTCTGGTGTACGCCCCTCGAGCTGAGTCCACCTCTCCAGCTTCTCCAGCTAGCTAGCTCCCCTAGCTTTGTTCCCGTGCTGGGCGGAGGGGCACGTCTCCCTTCCAAATATCAGAGACCTGCTCGCCTTTCATGTGAGCTAACCACCTCGCTTCTAATGTGACTGCAGTCTGGCCGGCCATCTGCTGCCTGGCACCGTGCCACCGCCCCTGGGCCCGGCATCAATCCGCGGGACACAGTGCCCCTTTTCTTCAGCTCCCCTCTTCCCCCTCCTCGCCTGCTCCTCTAATGGCACACACATGGCTCTCTGTGAGCACCGGGGCCAAATAAGGTGTGCGGAGGACGTATACCGCGGGGACAGGCCCGAGATTTAATGTAGATCGTATGTCTGTAGGTGCCTTAGCACTGATAGCATTGTCTCCATGGTGGCTGGACTTAAGGGGAAGGATGTGGGTGAAGATTCGTGTTGCTGCTCAGCCAGAATCAGGGCCAGTTACTCTCCCCCTGCCGGGAGTTTGAAGTGATTGGGTGGTTGAAAAGAAACTGTGCACAACTTTATGCTTACCCCAAAATGTAACTGATTACCCAAGACATGTTTGTGTCTGAAGTTCACTTCTTTAGATTTTCACTGCAGCTACGAGGCTAACGTGGCTAACAAGTGATGGAAGCTTAGGATGGAGCCTCAGGCATCACATATGTAGATTGTCATATTACATGAAAATAAATTGGCTATTTGAAGCCTGAATTTTATCCGTACTCTCGTCAGTTGTGTGTGTGTGTGTGTGTGTGTATATATATATATATATATATATATATATATATATATATATATATATATATATATATATATATATATATATATAGTAATGGTGCTTCGTTTCTTGCAAGTCCCTTGCTCCACCTTTGCAACAACAAGTATTTGAAAAAGCGCGAGTGAGACCGAATCCTCTTTTTAGGTTTACTTATAAAACACAAAAGACATTACACTGGATTCAGTATGGCTCGGTCAAAAAACTGTGTTGCTTCCAATGTTTCTAACTGCCGTCTGCATAATAAAAAACAACAGATTATTGGCGGAAGCTGGAAGTACAGAAAAGTTCTTCAAAATTTATACATTACTAATTTCTGCCTTCAGAAAATACAACAATTATGAATTCTTAACCTTTTTAACTAAATTATTGCTACCAATGCATTAACTCTTGACTGGCTCTTACACAGTTTTGTGTATATATATATATATATATATATATATACGTAGGTACGTAGGTCTATTTGATATTACTTAAAAGGTCTGCTGATGTTTTTTTATTATTATTTCCTAATAATTAAATGAATGAAATGATTAGAAATGCTCAGTTCTAAGTAACCTGACTGAGGAATGGTTCACAGTGGAATCAGATCAGTCTGAAGAGTATAATGACTCACATTAAGTGGTTATGAATATACTGTCTGATTCCTTAAAAACTGGTAGAATTCCTATTTAACAATATTCACCATGATTTGAAGGCAAGGGTCTGATGATTCAGGCTTGCAATTTAATGCTAACTGATGGCTACAAACTTCCGTTGCTTCTTAGCTTCATGAGCTTTGTAATTAGTTCATTTGTAATTAGTTCATTTGTAATTAGTTTATTTGTGTTCATTTGAGCTTTGGCCGAACCATCACTTTAACCTAGGCTTAAAGGGAAATTAAACATTTTCGAAAACGACTGCATAGTTCATTTAAGGCCAGCTGGAGTGATTTGATGTGAAGAAGAGATTTATTTACAGATTTATTTACAGTGGTGTTGATAGGAACCAGGGGTCTTGATGTCTACAACTTAAATATCACCATTTTATTTAAAATAAAGTAAAACATACAGAGTGGCAATGTAGAAACTAAAGCAGAAACTCCTTTTGCCTTACTGCATATACCTTTGGATTATATAAAAAAAAGTTTTATTCTAAAAAAAACGATGTCTTCATTCATCATTCATCACTTTCTGTGAGGGAGCTTTTAGAGGCATTAAGTACCTCAGAGGTCTGGTTCCTATCAGCACCACTGTGAACTATTCTTACTCGGTTTCTCCAGAACAGAGCATTTCACATCAAACTGCTCTGAATGACTTTACTGATTTAGTTATTCACAAACCTTAAGAAATTGGTGGAATTCTAAAATTCAGTTATTAAACCTGATACATATTATATACTAACTACTATGAATTATTAAGTAAATAGAAGTATTTATTGAGTTCTTCCTCCCCTGCAGGCTCAGACAGGGAGCTCACCTCACTCCTCGCCCAGCCACAGCGCCAGCTGCACCATGCCCATGCCCATCCGCTCCACCTCCGCCGGCTCAACTCCCACACACACACCACAGGACTGCCTGGCCGGGGTCGGGGACGACGTGCTGGATGCCTTCTCTCAGGGTAAGAGAGCCTTGAGATACACACACACACCTACACACACAGCTTGACCAGCATGAAGAGGGCATCAAGGGCCATGATAACTAGTGCTTTGATAGTAACACTGGAGTACCATGGAGAACAGTTTATTACCCAAAGTACTCACACTTACCTGTTTTTCAGGTGTACCTAGAAATCTCCGTAATGATCTTCTGGTGGCTGCAGACTCAATCACGAATACCATGTCATCACTGGTGAAAGAGCTCCACTCAGGTACTGAAATGGTTTACACTTAAAATGGTGCTTTGAGTTTCTATGAGTTACATGTGGGAATCAGTTGCACATAAACAAAGTATTTCACATAAACATGCGTCTTGCCTGAAGAAGTGAAAATCAGCAGTTATATTAGTGTCATGGTGCAGTAATATAATATACACTACTGTGCAAAAGGTTAAGACCACTGTTTAATTGTTTATGTATTATTAATTTTTAATATATATATATATATATATATATATATATATATATATATATATATATATTGTCACTGTCCAATTAAATTTAAGTATCTCCAACTTTACAGGAGAGACCAACAACATACTTTACTTTAAATGCAAGTCAATGGAACCAGAATTTGTTCAGTTATTCAGGTTTCTATTAACGTAACGTAAATGACCATTGGCGTGTTCAAGTGATGTAACTTAAAATAGACAAAAATGGAGATACATTAGACAGCAACAAGACTGTATATATATATATATATTTTTTTTTTTTTTTTTTCCCTATTTTTTTTTTTTTTCCCTATTTTTTTTTCACACCATCTGAAAATTGGTTGCACTTTCTCCTTCTCATGATTCTGAAACGCATTTAATGATGTTGAGATCTGGACTCTGAGGTGGTCAGTTCATTGTTTTGATAACACCAGCAGCTTCTTTGTTTGATTTGCGAATTTTCATCTTTTTTTTTTTCATTTGTCAGTTTTAGATTTTAGACAGCTACACATCCTTTTCTTTATATCTTCTTGATATTTTTGAACTCTACATTCTTTTATGTTATGCCTTGTTTTACACTGTACTGTATTCATATTAAATCAGTTAAGATCATGTGAACTCAAGTCAATGCATATGACATTAACCTGAAGGACTTTAACTAATATCTAAGACCCAACTTGGTCCATTGCCTCATTAATATTTATAGTTGAGAGTAGCAAGGTGTTTGTGATGCACAATAGCTGCACTGAAAAAGTAATATATTGAATGTACTTGACTCCAATTTGTAGATCATTTCTATGCTGAAGGTTACTAAACTAAGAGACAACATTGTGCTGTGGTGTACTTTTACACTACTGTTCTCATTGTGTTCATGTATATACACTTGTATGCAAAAGCTTGGCCTCCTCTGGTCACATTGCATTATTGTGTTGGCTTCCTAAGTGAAAATACACATTGTTTACTTCTACATATTTTAATGCTCAGTTACTGTTTACAATTGAAATCCTAAAATGAGGCCTGTACAAACGTTATGGCACATTTTATACTTATGTTTTATTTTTTCATATTTGTTAAAGGAGCAGTTTGATCCCTTTACTCAGCGAGTGCGTCTCCAGCAGTGAAAATAAATCCCTTAAACATGATACACAGACGTCTTTACCGACAAAATTGTTACTTCTCACCATTCTGTTGATAATTTTAGTAAATTTTGGAATGTTTTAAATGAAAATATTAAAAATTGCTCCTTTAAACTGAGTTATAAAAAAACATTTAAGCAGAGCTGTTCAGGTCTTTTGCATTAGGCTGTTTGATCATCATACTTGGAAATAAAACTGAAAATATTCTAAAATTTGCAGTTGATGACGGTCTGGAGGATGAGGAGGTGAACATGCGGAATGGAAGGGACAAAGGTGAGTCATCCTCCTCCTCCTCTTCGGCACATTTTATTGCCGTGTCTTCGCTTGAACACCAGCTTCCTCTGTGATTCATTTCGTTTCGCCCAGATTCAGCTGTAAATGAGGATCTAGGAGAATATAAAGAGCTCATTCCTCTTTCCACCTCAACAAACGAGAGCACTAGTACTTTATTAAAAAGTCGGAATTCCATGACCATAGCATTTAATTCCAAAGCAGAGGTCATCTGGCATGAGCTGTGGTTTAGCTCTCCTCTCTGTGTGTTTTCTGAGTCTGAGTAAAATATTGCTGAGTATGGAATATTACATGTAAGTATCACTAATAATAAAATGAACAATAAAAAAAACTCAATAGCTGTGTTTCCTACACATCACACCGAGGTACGACTCAGCAGTGCCTGAGTCTGGAATGCTTCTTTAGTGAGGAGCGGTCATGACCCCTAACCTCAGTCTGTGTTTTGTCCAGTTTCAGCGCAGAGGCATTATGGGAACAGGCACTCCACCCCCTCATTCTAGACGTCTGGATGTGACTGGCGAGAACCAGCAGCGACCCTATTCCTGGCATTAGCACGTAGAGTAATGCATGCTCTTCCCAACCGGGTTTCACTATGTGAAACGAACACTTCATCACATTTTGCAGAGAGCAAGCTGTATCTACTAAGGAGAATATAAATATATATATATATATATATAAATATATATAGCGCTATATATGTCTTATCTGTATAAACCTGTTGTAATTATGTAACAATCTCATTCATGACTGCAAAGGAATGGCTTGTTTCTGCTTTGTCACACCAAACTCTACTGATTACCCGTCTCAGAAACGAATCACACTGTGCGTAGTCAGTGTCAGCACTGGAAACGTCCGAGCGATCTCGGCTGCAGCTATCTCCCGTAGGTGTCCTCCTCCTGTCGAAGATTTTGTATAATTAGTGATGATTCTTGTGTTGTTTGAGTTTTTTGCATGAATTCAGACTGGGAGGAGCCTTGCATGTGGCGTTTCTTTTGACTGCGGTGAGCAAGTCCTCATCCAGTCGTGTTCTTCAGAACTACTGCTGCTACTACACTCAACCCATGATAACGCGCCAGATCAGGGCTTTCCTACAGAGCCTATAGGTGTTTGTCAGGGATCTCTATGATGATGCTAAGTTTAGCCGGTTGTTGCTAAGTGTATGTGGTCTAATTCCACTGTTATTTTGTACACCCCTCAACAGCCTTCCAGTTAGGCCGTGTTGCTCCAGCCACATGGCTCTCCGAACGATGGTCCATTGAAAGAATACTCAGACCACTTAATGGGGAATTCTACTGACTTCCAGAAGTTCTGCAGAGCTCAGTTGTTGAGATCTAAACAAGTCATCAGAATATTTTGAGGTGAAATTATTCATTGTAGAGAAACATACTGACTACTTGATGGTGGTAGAAACCAGGGAACCGCAATGTAGTCATTTTACTTGCTATCTAGAACCACCATTGAACTTACCAGTGTCCAATTAAAAAACTGTATCTTATTTCTTTCTAATTTTGTCTTTCCTATGTCATTTGAGCTCAGCAGTTGTCCTTTACATTCTGGAGAAATTTAACGATCAGTGGACCAATAGAAATGCTCCAGAATGGGTTATAATAAAACTTCTTTCGTTGAAAATTAGGAATGTTTTTGCAGACATGTTTTTCTTTGGAGAGCACCTATATATATTAAGAATTAATAGTAAAATAGGGCTAAATCTGCAACTTGTGTGACCTTTGGGTACTAATTTGCTTTTATTTTACATATTTTGAAAATGACAGCTCCCCTTTACACTGTGTTTAGATTTCAGGACGAATGGACCAACAGAAACTGACCAAAATGCTTTACAAAGCAGTGTAACATTGACTTACGTTGAAACTTGAAATATTATATAAGCTTTCTTCAAAGTTACAAGCTTTGTTTTACTGCAACAATATACATCTCTATAATCACCATGGAAAGTTTTACACCAAAACCTGGTAAAACAATGTCTCAGACATCAGACAAAGTTTTCCCAACTATTCACGAATATTCACAACTAAGCTTTTAGCGACATTCAACTCTGTTGGACATCTGGTTCCCATCACCACCCCTGTTTCTCTACAGCTGTGCATTTCACATCAAACACTGAAACATATTGTTTACATCTTAACGATTTCATTATGCAGACATTGATTGAAAAATCAATGGAATTCTGATTCATTAGGAAAGCATAAGGGATTGTTCAAGGGAATTTTTTTGTCCTATATTCATGTCTGCGAGAGGACCCGTTACCTTTGAGTGAGGTGTCTTTCTGTAAAGGTTGCTTTAGAAGCTTTTTTAGTTAACAGTAATGCTCTAACTAAGTGAAACCGGTGCTCAGGGACTATGGAGAGAAGTGGAATGCAGTAGCAAAGCTTGTGAACAAATGGGTGGAATTGACTTCAACCCGGCGAGGGTCGCAGGTCAAAGATTAGCACAGGCCGTAAAAACTTTATGGAGGAGCCTGATTGGCTGATTGGTGGTGGTGGTGATAGTCAGTCGAGCCCTTGCAGGAGGCTGCTGTTGATCTATGTAGAGAAAAGACAGAGTGTGCAATGGAGAAAAAGGTTTCATGCATAAATATTTGATCGCTCTGTGGTAACGTTTTACACTCCAGAGCTTCTCAGTCATGTTGAAGAAAGCGATGCTGTACTTGAATCAGATGGAATTCAGGTTCATCAGAATATTCCGATGTATATAATTGTGTGTTTCCGTTTTTTATGGGTTTGGTTGCAAATCAAGAGTAATATTATTTAGCATTCTATAAAACGGACAGAAGTACAGATCTATATGTGTAAGCCTGATAATGAATGTTAAAGGACATGTCTTGAAGTTTGGTGATTTTAGGTGTAGAATATTTACATTATTTAAGAGACCACTCAAGTGGGAGACTGTAGATGGGCAATAGGCAATGAACCATTTATACTGTATTTCTGCACAAACGCTAGTAGTTCTGCTTTAAGTCTTTGGGACGACTATCATGAACAATAAGTTCTTAATGTTATACACTGTGTAAAATCTAATGTCTCTTTGGTAACAGTGGGTGTGTTCAGTTATATTATGATTATTTTGACATTTGATGAACTTTCATCATAACGCTTAATGTATGGTTTACAGAAAAGGCATTTTTGGTAGGAACTTGACTTTGCTGTCATTGTTTTTTGGATGAATAAAGTAAACACGCATAGACAACATGAAACAACCAGGTATAGTATATGGGCTTTGAAGTCAAAACAATAATTCATTTACTTTTAATCATTACTGTATCATTATGAAGTTCGATTCAGACTGACTCACGCTCGAAAGGTGGTTATGAATGACCATGTTCTAACATTTGCTACAAATATGAATGCAATCTTATGATGTAGGTGTGCCTAGGTGTACTGTATAAAGTGCTCTATAAATAAACGAACAAAAAAAAAAAATCTACTCTGCACATGTGCAAGTCAGCGCTTAGATAGGAGTTTTAGTATGTGACTTTGTAGGAATGCAATTATTTATCTGTGTTCATTGGAAATCTTCTTGTTCTGCCTTTAAATTTGTGCCAAACTGTTTGCCAACCTTTAGTGTGTCCTTACGTCTCTCTTCTGTGTGTTTGTGTTTAACCACAGCCTATTGATTATGAATCTACTGAAGTAGTCCACTGAGAGGGTTACCCGTAACAGAGTGCTTTAAGAGGTCGACACCACACATGAGCAAGTTTGCAAAATTAACCCTGAGGTCAATTATTTACTACCGCTGTACTGCATTCTGTCACAGCTTCGCCAAAGTGGACCCGTGGTGTTGTCTGAGCTTGATGAAGCGATACTTTTAACCATGCTGTTGTGTTTCTTTATATGTCCCATTGTAATTCTACGATTTCCTTTGCAAGACTTGAAATGACAAGTGCTTGTTAATTTGTTTTACATTTTAGGGCTTTGCTGCTTTATTAATTGTTGATTGCGATGTTTGACATACTTTCAAAACCATGATTTGTGTCCCTCCAGCGTATGTCTTTTTTGTAAATGATTAAAGGTGAAATATATTAAAAGAACCACGTGTGAGTGAGTGTGTTTGCTCTTTGTTGTAGTGTAAATGGCTCTTTCTGGCTTATAACTATCACTTAATGGGTCTGTCTCAAAACCTAGTGAGCTGTCTAGGTAGGCAGCTGTTTAAGTAGGCAGCCTTCTGTCTGAGATCTCTCCTCATCGAGACGCTCTAGTTAGAGAGAGACTGCGTCACGGCTTCTTCCCGCCAACTGCAGCACGCGACCGGTGGTTTTGCTAATTGCTAAGCTACCGGCTGGCTTCCAAAACAATAGCCAGAGGCGTAAAAATCCGCTAGCCTAAATGCTACTGGCTCGAGTATAAAACTGCTAAATGGTCAACGACTTGCTGTAAAGTTGTAAATAAAATACTGTTTTGTGTGATTATGTGACAAGAAACACATTAAAACACCAGATAGAATCAAAATAACTCACATTTTAAAGGACTTAACTGCTCGTAGCATCATAGTAATGCCTTAGCGGCTGAGGAAGCATTCGAGGCTTCTTTAAAATCAGGCTAAAATAAGGTGTCTCAGTAGACAGCATGGGTGTGTCTCAAAACCTAGTGAGCTCCTACATAGGCAGCATTTTACTTCATAGTATGCGCTCCCGACATGTAGACTGTCCCAATTCTCACATACCTTAAACATGCTGTCTACTGAGAAACCTTATTTAGACCTGATTTTAAGAAGCATCAAACACCTCCTCAGCAGCTGAGGCTACCTACGAGCAGTGAAGAGTTATTTTAATTCTCTCTGAAGTTTTAATGTGTTTCTTGTCATATAATCACACAAAACAGTATTTTATTATCAACTTTTCAACGAGTCATTGACCATTTAGCAGTTTTATACTCGAGCCATTACTATTTATGCTAACGGATTTTTAAGCCTCGGGCTATTGTTTTGGATGCTGGCTGGTAACTTAGCAACCAGCTAAACCACAGGTCGCGTGCTGCAGTGAGCGGGAACAAGCCGTGACGCAGTCTCTCTCTAACTAGAGCGTCTCAGTAATCTGTTTTATGAGGAGAGATGAGGAGAGAACGCTGCTACTTAAACAGCTGCCTACATAGACAGCCTACTTACACACTCACACATCCCATGTTTAACGTATCTAAGAATTGGGACAGCCTACATGTCAGGAGTGCATACTAAGACGTAAAATGCTGCATATATAGGCAGCTCACTAGGTTTTAAGACACACCCAATATGTTATTTGTAATATTGGTAGTAATCTGTATTGTCTCCATCGGTTTAAAGTGCTTGTGGTTTTTCAAAAGTTCCTCCCACCTTCAAGATACGTCATCAGTGGGGTTTTCACCAGTCTGTAAACTGGAAAATCTCACTCTACAGATGATTGAAAGCCATGCTATAACAAGGCAGGTAGGCATGTTTTCAACCTATGTTTAGATTTTTCATCTTGGCTTAAATGTCCCTTTAGTCCTGTTGGTTTCGGTGTGTTCTCGTATTGTGAAATGCCACACCAGTTGTTTTGTCATTTCCTGATTCATTTGGAATTTCCTTTTTCATTGACTGTAGTCGCGCAGGGCAGGTGTGAGAGAGAGAAAGAGAGAGAGAGAGAGAGAGAGATGGGGGGAGGGTAGCAGAAGTGAGAGGGGTGCTGGTGACTGGATTCTTCTTCACGTGTCTGAACCTGTCAAAGAGTCGACTGCAGCCGCTTTCAGTCCACTGAAGCACATCAGCCCACCAGCTTCACCTGCTGCAGAGCTCACTTTTTCTCTCTGTCTCTCCCTTGCTCTCTCTCTCTCTCTCTCTCTCTCTCTTCTCTCATTTTATATAAACAAAGAAATAATGATGTTTCTGAAGAGATAAGATATACTCAAAAGTTCAAAGAGGGATGATAAGTGAAAAAAAATGTGGATTTTCCAAAACTAGAATTTAAAACCCAATTAGTGAACATGGGACCCCTAATAACTAGACAAGACCTGGTAGACCACCAAAACCCTCAACATTAGTACTTAGTAAGCTTTCATCTTTGAGGTAGAGGAGAAACTCAAGTTCTACTCTTGCCTCAGATCTGAAAACATACACAGATACACCATTTAATGCTCTGAGTCTGAAAGGATTGTGGGTTTCCAACAAGCCCCTTTACTAAAATGTTTGCAAATTAAAAGAAAAAGCTGCTGGTGTTGTCAGAACAATATGCTTAGAAAGTCCAGATCTCAGATCTTTCTGGACCCAGAGTGCAGATCTCAATATCATGAATTAAGGGCTGTTTGGACTGTGAGTAGCAAAAAATGCAACCAACTACCAAGACTAAACTTTGGAGAAGGAAAAAATATCCCTGCAGATTCCTTTCAGAAACTAAAAGCACGTCTCCTGAAAAGAATGGAAACTGTAATGAAGGTAATGGGTGGACAGTCTAAACACTGAAAAAAACATGTGATTTGCTATTTATTTGTTTAAAGCTTCTGTAAAAACTCAGTTAAATGTGTTTTTTGCTTTTTGTCCAGACACTGGAAAATAAAAAGGTCATACTTGCTGACAATTTTGACTAGAAATGAAGAAAATGAATGACAGTCTTTGACTTTGCACTACAAAATAAGTGTTATGGCTTATTAGTAGGTTAATGAATGAAGGGAAGGGGGATGAATTGTGAAAACTTCATTTGTAAGCAATTACGTGATGCTTTGCCTCACAGTTTGTTCTTCAGGTTGTGAAAAAGTACCACAACTTCTTGCTTCTCACTTAATATGTAGGGCAGTTTCTCTGTCACTGCAGTGTAGAAACTCTGGGGAAATGCTACACCTTCTTATAAAATATATGTTGAACTGAGTCATACTGGGAGGCACCATGGAAGAAAGTGCAGGTCCCTCTCCAGCACTGCCAGGCTGCAGTGAGAGCACCAGTCTCTGCATAAAAAGATCCACCAGCCTGTTCTCACTGTCTCTGTATATCTGGTCTTTAAGCATTGTCGGGTGTGCTGCTAATGAATGATCGTGATTTAGAGCCAAGCAACACTGAAGTCTTGTGTTGTTATCCTGGAGTTTTAATCCAACATGTGCTGTGTTTTGGTTTTTGTTAGTTCTAATTTGATTGGATCAGAGTGTTAAAGTGTTTTAGGTCACTGAGCTTCACGACCAGCTGGTTAAGGGGGCTCTTTTCAGAGTTTTATAATGGAAAGAGTGGGGATCAGAAATATAGAGTTTCTTTTTTCTGAATGTGTAACAGAAGTGAATTCAGGCATTGTTCTGTGTTTTTCTATGCACATCGAGAATAACTGTTTTGGGTGGGCTTCAGTTGGCCCAGTTAGAGAAATTGTTTTGTGCCAGGGGTTTACCACACTTTACTGCTCTATGGTGTGAACCAGCCACAAATATGAATTATTTAAGCCAAACTGTAATGCGTAAGCCAAATTTAATTTCTATCTTCGTTACAAAGATAGCTTCTTTGACTCCCCTTGTGTTCTTTCACAGCTAAATGAAAATTTCCTTTATTATGCTCTCTTAGACAGTTGGTTTAGTTTGTTGGTGTTCATTTGGCCCTAAGCCTGAAATCCTAAAAGTTTAACTCTGTCCAAAAAGCAGGTCTGGTGAGCCTCTGATATTGCACTTTATGACATTTTCTGGTATTTGGTACCCCGCATTCGAAGGTGGCTTGGCTAGATGCTTTTAAAGACAAGTGCTTATAGGTGTTGCCGTTATATATTAGTCTGACTGCAGTGCAGTTTGTTTTCTAATGCTTAAGACTGGCATTTAGATACAGAAGGTTCTACATCAGCAAACTGACCGTCAGTCAAGTCCTTATATGGAGCACCTTAGTGGTGCTGGAGTACAATATTTAGCCAGTTCACCTCAAAAACACTTAGACACAAGTCTGACTTGTTCATTGTGTTTGAATGACTTAATGAAATGTGAAACAACACATCTGTTACTTTCTTCCGATTTGAAAGCACACAATACACTAATGAAACTCTAACTAGGGGTGTAAGAGTGCACATCTGGTTCATTGTTATACTGTTACATCAGGTTAAGATGATTTTTAAGATGCCAAAAAAATGAAAGCTTTGATTGTTTGTGTTAAAATGTCTAATTATACACTAGAGGGATGCATTCACCCAGAAAAATATCTACTTTACTTCACGACAAAAGTTTGCAAAGTGGGTAAAAGGTGTTCACAATTATCATTTACCACATAAGATTTCACAATGATATTAAGCTGCAGCTAACAAAATATGATTCAATTGTGGTGGGTTGAAGCAAATGAATGTAATTAAAGGAAAGCAAGAGGATGAATTCATTGAAAGACATCCTGTGGTTAATAAAAAGGTTGGTGCTCTAAGATGTTCAGGGGGCAGCAATGAGGCAGCACTGAGTGATGCTAACTACGTAGCTATTTGTAATGTTTTTAGCATGCATGCTAGCGGAATGATCATTCTTTTGCTTGTTTTTCACTCTTAAAAGTTTTTTTGGTCCTTAATACACATAATTCTGTTTTATTGAAATTTTGTCAGTGTACAGCAAACATATCAACAAAGCCTGATAGCTAATAAATCAATTTAACTACTTTTGACTTGTACTTTGATAGATATAAACAAAAGACAAGACAATAAGAAGCTAGGGTCAATCACTGTGAGATATTTTAGTTTAAAACCCATCAAATTTACTAAAATGATCAAATATTTATTTTTACTGTCTGTCAAAGATGTTTATGTATCATGTTCCAGAGATATCTAGTGGGGTTAGCATGCTAACTAGCTAAGCATGGCCTGTTCTTTACATTTGAACCTCAAGAGGTGAAAGTGAGTCACTGTGGTGTCAAGCCTGCCTTCAGTCCCTCCTGAAGCCCACCTGAAGTAACATGCTTAAAAATGAATAAATAAATAAATAAATCAATCAATCAATCAATCAATCAATAGCAGCAATGCAAAAGTGAACACTGGTGCTGGATTTCACCAAGAAGACACTCTTGGGATGAAGGGAAGAAGTTTGATGCTGAACAAACAACAGGTCTTGTGAACTGGTAAGTAAACAGAAGGAGGAGTTTTACTTAGAGAGAAAAGAAGGATTGTGTGTGGAGTATGAATTCAAGATTGTAGCTGAGTCTAGAACTGTGCCCTATTCACTGTAGGGCACTATTTTGGGGTTCTGTCATTGTACACTGGTGTCTGAAAAACAAAAGGTGTGTTCCAATCGCCCTTGTAGTTCCCTGCGAAGTGGACTGCACCGTTTATTCAGAGTATTTTTTAGTGATTCCAAAAAAAGAGTGTGAAAACATTTGATTGGAGGGAACTTCTAACTGCACAGGGAGCTGTGAACAACAGTTTATCACTTCACAGGAAGCTGCAGGGAAATCTACCCATCAGCTATTGCATATATCTTGATGATGCGTCTTTGATTAGGACGCTGTAGGGCCTTTATGAATGAATGTATTTATCATTAACTGACATCCTGCACTTCCTCTTATAGGGAATACAACAGTCCTGCTCAGAAAATACAATGCACTCAAACAATCCCACAATGCACAGCAAAAATTAATGTGCAACTAATGTTGCCTTGTGGACTCATAACGCGCTGCATTGTTTGTAAGTAATGAGCATATCCTTATGATGGAGTGTCTGAAATAATTCCCATAACAATATTTATATAGTGATTAAAATTTTCAAATGTAACATTGATGAGGGGACCTGAGCATTAATCATATTACACATCGCACCTTTAATCGTCATCTGACATTTCTTGGTCATGGCAGAACTTCTGCAGACACGGCGAATATCTGAAGTGCTTTTTTACTCACATTTTTCTTTATTAATTAATTAATTTATTTATTAATTTATTTATTTATAGACAGCTCCGTTTTTGTGTATTTGA
This sequence comes from Megaleporinus macrocephalus, assembly GCA_021613375.1. Lineage (NCBI taxonomy): Eukaryota > Metazoa > Chordata > Actinopteri > Characiformes > Anostomidae > Megaleporinus > Megaleporinus macrocephalus. The sequence goes on from CM038712.1 coordinate 38,590,972, forward strand.
CGGTGTCCTGGCCGCGGTGCTGTGTGAATTGCTGTATTGGCCCTGCTGTAGGCGGGCTTTAGGACCGGCTCTGGCTCTGGAGCAGCAGCGCTGTGTCTCTGCAGTGGGAGCGGAGGAGCATCTGGAGGAGCGCTGGCCGGCTGGGGAGGTGGAGGACGGGGAGAGAAGAAGAAGGAGGATCCGGGAGTCGGCGAGAAAAGAAAAAAACGGGGTCAGGCCTGGGACTTAGGCAAAACGGGTAATTAACACTTCTCTAACCCCCCTGTATTTGCCCCCCACCCTCCCTCCTCGGGCAGAAACGGAGCTTCAGACGGGTTCTCTGCTCGGGAACAATCGTTAGCCCCTCTGCTCGAGTCTGGACACACAGACAGCCGGGGCGGGTGTTTTTTTTTCCCTCCCTGCTGTGTTTTTTTGCAGATGTGCGCTTTTAGACATAGCGATGTGCACTTGAACTTGATGACCGGGTTTAGGACTCGCCATTGTGGCCGCTGAATCCAGACCGGGGGGGGTAAAATTTGCGATGTGCGCGGAAAAGCCGCTGTGGCCTGCTGTAGCGCTGGCTTTTCAAAATGTAAGCGATTTCGTGGCGATTGTGTCGATAGAAAACTCGCTTTAGGCGCTTTGCTGCGACGGCGGAGCGCAGGTGACCGACCGACCGAGCCGCCACGGTTACCGTGCCATTGCTCGCGACGGAAGACCTATAGCTCATCGAGAGGTCCGGCTACTTTCCCTTTCTGCCTGGATTTGTGACCCGTGATTCTGAATAAGAAGCCTTTGAGTGGCCAGTGATCATTTATTGTTCTCCTTTAGATCGAATATGCATCTGT